>JAXCEF010000029.1:0-247164 GCA_037178605.1 Colletotrichum euphorbiae | reverse complement strand
ACTAGTACTAGAAGCAGCATAGTAATCCATATCTCTAGACTTTATTATTAAATTACTAAAGTTAAAAGAACTAATAACTAATACTAAGTATAATAATATTTTGGTTATTATAGACTAACTTATGAAATATTCCTACTTTATCCTATATATGGAATCAAGCACTATAGAAGACCTTAGTTATATATTTCTGAAAAGTATTATTAGCTAACATAGCATACTAATAGAAATTATGTTAGATAGAGATAAACTATTTACTTTGAAGTTCTGGAGATCCCTAATCTCGCAGCTTAGATCTAATCACAAACTCTCAACTGCTTTTTATCTGCAAACCAACAGACAAACTAAACGAATTAACCAAATCCTTAAAATCTACCTACACTATTATATTAATTATAAATAAGATAATTAGGTATTACTACTACTAATAGCCTAATTCGCCTATAATAGTACAGTAGGAGAAAGTATAAAAGAATCACTATTCTATCTCAACTATGGATTTAACCCCACCATATATAGAGAACCACAACAGGGCCTAGCAGCACTTAGAGCTGTGGCAGATATTGAGAAAATTTGAGAAACTTAATAGGAACTTCCCAAAAACCTCAAATTCATGCGCAAACGTATATATAAATACGCCAACAAGAAAAGAGTTAAGGGACCAACTCTAAAGGAGGGAGATAGTATCTACCTCACCTAATAAAATATTAAAACCAAACGACCAAGCAACAAATTGGACTACAAAAAACTTAGACTATTTTGAATTAATAAAAAACTATTAGACATTAGCTATAAACTCTCACTACTAGATACTATAAGGTGCTATCCAATCTTTTATATTTTACTTCTTAAACTAGTACTATAAGGATCGCAAATAAATAACCTTATTATTATAGAATTAAATAAACTAGAATATAAAATCAAATGAATTATTAACTATATTAAAGATAAAAATAAAACCTAATACCTCATTAAATAGAAAGGTTATAGACATAAGGATAACACATAGGAACCAACCACAAACCTCAAACACGCGTAAGATCAACTCCGTATATATTGGGAACAATAAAAAACAAACAAACCACAAATAGCATCCGCACCTAAGGGAACACGCGGAAACAAGACGCGATTTATCTAACCCCAACTAATAATTAGACTACTATAATAAGACTAGCTGCGAGACTCCAACCTATTTATATAACTAGGGATGCTAGCAAACTAGGACGCCTTACCTAATAAAACGTTTGGGGTGTTAGGATTCTAATCCCCTAGGACTATATCTAAATCCACTATACTAAAACCCCCTATTAATTACGCTTTATAGACTAAAGGAAGCTTAATAGAAGAATCCCCTAAACCTTTATCCTCTGCAGCCACTATAGAAGTCTCTTTATGACCCTTCTTAAAAACTATCCTCTTAGCCTTATAAATGCGATCTAGCTTCGCAAGCATCTCATTTACTTCAGCCTGCGCCTTCTGTAGCGCTTCTATTCTCCTTTAAAACAATTCCTCTATTTCCTCCTCTTTATTATTTAGATACTAAGACTTAACTATCAGGCGTTCTACTATAAAAATAAATTAGTAACAGAATAATAAATAAAAGATACTATAAATATTAATAGATTATATTATTAGAAGTATTATATAAATAATAGGTACTACTAATAGTAATATACTTGCTATAAACTAAGGACCTAAGTAATATCTTATAATGTAGGCCCTTAGAATAATAATAATAGCAAGGTATAACTTCAAAACCATTCTCTATAATATTTAAAGAATAATAATAATAATAAAGCGTGGAGATTATAGGATTTTTAGGAATATAACTTAATATAGTATTAGTATTATAAGTAAATTAGGATATATAATTAATAGATCCCCAGCCTGGGACTAATAACTTACTTATATTAGGTCTTAAGAATAAGACCTTTAGAAGAGAGACCTAATATTATAACCTATTATATAAGAATAATAACTAACTAAACTACCTAAGTATTAAATAGCTAGGGTAGGATATTTATACTATAGGATCATAGGAATATCAGGATACTTATAGTATAGAAGAACTATAGTATAAGTTACGTAATAATAAGATAAGACTAAGCGTGTAGTAAGAACTACTAAGCGCTTACCTGCAACTACTAAGCGCTTACCTGCAATCACTAAGCGATCACTAGTACCCAATTAATAATTAGTAATGAGGGTATAAAGGACTATTTAGGACTTATATATAGTATGGACTTAGGACTCCTAAGAACAGACTTCTATAGCTCTTTAGTAATTAACTTCATAATTACCCTAATAGGTACTCTCAGCTTTATCTTATACTGCGATCCCCTTATGAGGACTATAACTAATTACTATACTCCTAGAACCCTAAGATTCATTCAGCAATATAGCATAGCAAGACTATACTACCAACCTAGCATTATCCCTCATCTTCTGTTAGCAGAACCCTACTGTCAGATAGCTAACTATAATACCAGGAAGGAAGTCTATACTATAAGGCTACTATAGCAGAAATAATTTTAGTATTTTTATTTCTTATTTTCTTTTTATTTCATATATTATAAGGATTTACTTTTACTAGCTGCTATAAGGATATAATACTTATAGCTATAAGGGGGATATTATTAGTAGCTAGCACTACCTATAATACTACTAGGTACTATATACTAAGGGCTATAGTCATACTATATAGAGAATATAAAAATCTTCACTCACATATACACACCCCCAACAGAGCTAGTTTCCTTATGCGCTGGCGTGGCTATAAGGGTAGCACGAGGCGGGTGGAGTGAGGGACCAGCCGGAGAGCCATGCCGTCTGCAACCGTTGTTTCCCGCCGGCTAGGCGTCGCAAAACCGACGTCGTGAACATCGTCTCACACTTCTTCTCCCGTTCTTCATTTTTTTCTCATCCCAACTTGCTCCCGAATCATCCCCAAGACTTCTCAATTCATCCTCATTACCATGGCGCGCTTCCGCGTGCCCTTCACCTCCCTCCCCGTCCCTCCCTCCCTACACGCGATACCAGCCTCAACGATCCGCATAATCGCCCTCCTCGTAACCATCAACGTCGCAATCTGGATCGTAGCCGGAATACTCTTGCACTTCCATCCGTCCCTCATCTCCCCCGCCGCGCTCTCCTACGTCCTCGGCCTCCGCCATGCCCTCGACGCAGACCACATCTCCGCCATCGACCTCATGACCCGGCGCCTCATCGCCTCCGGCCAGCGCCCCGTCACCGTCGGCACCTTCTTCTCGCTGGGCCACAGCACCGTCGTGATCGTGACATGCATCGTCGTGGCCGCGACGAGCGGCGCGCTGAGGGACCGCTTCGACGGGTTCACGCGGGTCGGAAACATCATCGGTACCTGCGTCAGCGCCGCGTTCCTGTTGCTACTGTGCGCGGGCAACGGGTGGGTCTTGTATAAACTCATCCGCAGGCTCAGGGTCGTACTCGAGCAGGAACGCAGGAGGACGTTGGGCCAGGTGGTCGAGGAGGAAGACGAGGACGCGGCGACGAATTTGAAGTTAGAGGGCGAGGGGTTCCTCGCGAATGTGTTCCGGAAGGTGTTTCGAGTCGTCGATCGGCCGTGGAAGATGTTTCCTCTGGGCATTTTGTTCGGGCTTGGTTTCGATACCAGTTCGGAGATTGCGATTTTGGGTCTGTCGAGTGTGCATGGCGCGCAGGGGACGAGTATCTGGCTGATTCTCATCTTCCCCGTTCTCTTCACCGGTACGTCTCTCCAAGTCTGAACAAAGAGTTCACACTGACAGTGAGACAGCCGGCATGTGTCTCCTCGACACCACCGACGGAGCACTTATGATGGCCCTGTACACCTCAAAGGCCTTCTCTCGGGACCGAGTCGCGATCCTGTACTATTCCATCGTCCTCACGGGCATTACGGTTTTCGTCTCGGCCTTCATCGGCATCATCCAGGTCCTGTCACTCATTGCAAACGTTGCGGAGCCTGAAGGAAGTTTCTGGGACGGGGTCGATGCTATTGGGGAGCACTTCGACATCATCGGCGGTAGCATTTGCGGCGTGTTCGTCGCCGTAGGACTTGGCTCGGTACTGGTGTACCGCCCCTGGAGAGCGAGGATGAACCGCAAGAACCAAGAGGGGGCGATCTTGGGGCCCACCGAGGAAGAAGCACTGGAGCCGGCAGAGAGGCCGAGTTACGGAGCTGTTACGACGCAAGAACCTCCTCCTTCGAAAAAGGATGCTGAAGCTAGCGAGAGGGATCTGAGACTCATACAGTAGACGCGTACATTTTCACGGTAGGCTCAAGATTAGCATAGCCTGAGTGGGAACTTGACATTTTAATGTCTAGCTCCTGGTCTCCGCCTAATGTGGCACAACGGTCAACCTGAACTCTTGTCTATTTCTATCATCATTCTTCTCTAGCCGTGAACAAGAAACAGGCAACGTCCTGATTAACACCCAAAACTCCAAATTCAAGGCATCAGCCCCTTGTAGGGTTCGCCATAACCAGCAAAGAATAAGAAGTAATAAACATGACATGACACACCTCCACCTCTCTCTCCAGGACCTCGTTTTGCCCATTCTTCTCGCCAGTGGCTATCACGATCGACGGCATCTGCCCAAACGCCCAATCATACGAATTATTTACAGTTTTAGACTAGGACACCGTTTCCCGTCCATGTCTCTCGCATTTCGCAATTCATCTCGGTTTTCTCCGGACCGTTTGACTTGATAGTCGCCAGAATGCATGACTTTCTTCCCTTCTCCACTCTTCACCATCTTTGTCTTTGAGTGCTACCTTTATTTCCGTTGTGCCAGCCGAGTCATTTCTTCTGACCACAGTCTTGCAGAAGACCGTGGTGGCTCGTATTGTTGTTTTTCCATCTTCTGCCAGAAAGGAAATCCTCCTCATCCGGCAAGGATTAGAGCGCGCGCGGCTGTAGCTCTTTCAAGGGGGACGCAATCTGACTCAATATTAAAGTCGCCGCGGGTGAGACGTAGCGAATTGGTCGATTTGCCTTCAAAGGGGCTTTTTTTTTGCTTTTATAGAGGCATCGATACGGGCTGCCACTTCCTCAAACTCCTTTTCGGGGTAGACTGTTCTCATGGCGGCGTGCAACGGGTTCCTGTACCTTCCAGGGTACCGGTAGAAGTTCGACTCATCCGACGGCCACATCTGCACCCTTTTTCTCCGATCGGTCTCAGCTTGGCGATGGTCTTCGGCTAGGGTAGGTCCAAGAGTCGACAGCGAAAGCTTCTGGACTTCCGAATCGGACACCGTAAGAGCAGAAAGCGAGACCGAGCCATCAGGCCGTTCATCGCCAATGACGCCGATAGGCGGTTGCGAATGTGATGTAGCCGGCGTGGGGGCTATGGTCGGGCTGTTGTTTGAGGTGTCTGAATCCGTGTGGGCGTATTGGACGTGGCTGTATGCAGATGGTCCTTCGGCGGTGACATCTCTGTTGTCGTAGACAGGAACATTCGCCTGGCCTGTGATGGTTATCCTGTTGCTGAAATCCGTGGTATAGGAACCAATGTCGGTGGCCATGGGATCGTCGTCTGTATGTGTTGCGTACGTGTCGACATTCGTGTTGTCGTCAACAGGGGGACTCAGCACCTGGCCAGCTTGCTCGGTGCTTTGTCCAGCAGAAGACTCGTCCGCTTCCTCGGCCAAGAGTGCGGACACAGCCGTTGGATACTGTGCCGAAGCCATTCTGGCAATTCTGATTTGTGTGCGTTGGCGAATGAAGTCGATGCTTCTTATCCTAATAGCGCGATTGGCATCCATTGCGTTCGGTGCGTACGGAGGATCAAGTTGTAAAGTGCTTGCTGAATGATATGTGAGATCTCAAGATGGGGCTTAGCTCTACAACTGCATGGAATAGGGATGGACGAAGATATATAGAATCAGGAGAAGGAATCTCCGGTAGGTACCGTTCTGAAGGCGACTGTTTACCTTGGCTCAGCTGGAAGCTTATTCTCGCCATTTTCGCTCTCAATGTGACGGATATATCATAGAGTTCAGGTTCGACCAGAATCGACATGAAAACCAGCAAAAACCCCCCAATCGAGCGGGTTTGAGCTTCGTCCACCGTTGGTTCCTGGAAGCTTATCTAGTTTAAATTGTACAAGTCTCGGTGGTTGGTGACGACACTCTCGTGACGCCTGGATCGTACCATGTTTTTCTGAGTAAGAGGCTTTTTGGAGGGTCCAAATCGTATTTACTATTCTGAAGTATCGTAACATTAGTAAAATCGAGCGAGCTATCCTGAGGTGTCTCAACGAGTCCCAAGAGCCAAGGCTAATATCCAGAGAGAGTACAGCGACAACCGTCATTAGCTTAAGCTCATGCGAATGGCATCCTCACTGAGACATCGACAGGACGCAGCAACCGTTATGCAGGAACCAGCGGAACGTGCCGCGCTGCAGAAAACTCCGGTAATGTTGTCTACCAGCAGAGTTTTCCGGAGAAAGACCCCCAAAAAAAAACTCTTTTTCTATTCCGAGCTGAGACTCGCGACTTTTTCTGGTACGCGTGGTGATGCTTCTCCGGGCCAAGTTGAGTAACTCATCCAGCACATACGGCGTCTTCTCTACCACGTGAGAACGCCGCTGGAGCGATAACGAGCCTGTCGATAGGAATTTCAAGATCTCGGAACTACATTTGCCTCCAAATGAGACCACATTGCGTTCTCCATATTGCTGGGGTTCTGGTAGGATTGTGCATTATCCCCGACCAACATCATGTGCAACCGACGGGCAAACTGAGTGAGCGAACAACACAGGTTAGGAAAAGAGATACAGGTGAACCGAAATGGAACGGTTGTGCATTTCGACCATCAAAGGTCTCGGACTGCGGCATCGGGGAATTGCGGCGAGGTCGGTGAGGTCGGTGAGGTCGGTGAGGCGACGGACAGGGTTCGACAGTGACGTGGGACGTCAAGTGGTCCAGACCTTGACCCAAAACGCGCACCTCAACCCTGGCAAAAATTGGACGGCGGAAGTATCTCCCGGACCGCAAGATTGGCGGTGGAACATACGCTTGGAAGGCATTTCACTAATTTCGACAGCGCTCGACAATGTCTGTCGGATTGTCGGTGCTGGGCTTCGTCGCCACTGGTGTGTTTCTGGTGGTTTGGACGATCAGGGTCCATCCACACCACACCGACGTTCACTAAAATTAGCAGATCACATGTCCTTTTTTCCTTCTTCCGTCGTCCCGCCGTGGACGTATTGAGAAGCGACATGAATCAGTCTGGATCCGAGTAGCCAGTCTCCTCTTTGCCAATCATCAATGTACCGCCTCGCAAGTTGGGGGGCGCCTTTCGGGCGCTGTGTACTCGACCTACACTGCACTGCAGAGCAGACTCACGGAGCGGATGGGTTGGGGACCAGTGCGATACGGGATATGTCGTCGGACATTGGGATGAAAGATGAAAGATGACAAACTAGCGTGTATCTGGATTGGTAGCCTGCTTCGTGTTCGGCGTGTTTTTTCGTCCACGTTGCCGAACACTGCATCTCAGACGCAGTGCTGCCTACGGAACTATGGGAATGGTCGAAAGTCAACTTTAGCTCAGTGCGGGACGCAGCATTTCCCGGTCTGCAAAAGCCAGACTCGCATGCGTCTGTAAGCCAGACGAGGTGGACGAGCCGAGAATCTTTTCTGAGGCTGAGAAGACAAGACTGGCTTTTGGCTTGAGACGGGAAAGCACTTCGGCCGTCATGGGAACGTTGAGTTGGGTGTTATGCGTTTGCTCTCTGCTGGGCTGTCGACGCTCGCTATGCGCTGTTTGCTGACAGAAAAGTACCTTAACGGGCGGGCGACCAGGATGACTCGTTCACACGGCCCAGTCCCCTTGCCACCTCCTGCTGCATGCATTTGCAGTTGCAAGGGGGGGAGGGGATGGACTAGGACTGGGGACACTGAAGCCTTTACCATTCTCGTCAACTCGTACAGCACCAAGATTTGGGGATTGGATGACGGGCATGTCGACGGGCGTTCGCATGGACATCCCCGGATTAACGATTATCGTCGAGGGAGCCGGTGGCGGCGTTCATTATTGGCCTCCAGGCAAGCCAAGTCGACAGGTGAATGCTCGGCAACACCCATAACGACGGCCAAACCAAAACCGATATGGTAGGCGGAGGCGTTCCTTGGGGGCTATGATAGTGGCAGTGGGATTGGCGCCGTGGAAAATGTATCCCGAGGATCCATCTGGATGAATCTCCGAGCGGAGAGATCGTCTGTCAGGTCGAATTGAGGTCGGTACCCTAGCGGTATCGCCAAAGTCGTCGGCATCATCATGCCTGGAGGAGTCGCCATGCGCGGCATGAAGTGGAAATACCACGGTGGGGAGGGTCGATTGCGTGGCGTGATGATTCTGTGTTTGAGGGTCCCTCGTGATGCAGCCTAAGCTTGAATTCATACTCACCAATGGCAGGTGGCAGTCGCCAAGTCTACACGTGTAGGCCGGAGCGAGTATATTACGGCTGAAGCTGAGCCTCACACTCTGCTGTGTCGTACTGAAGTAGCCCCATCGCGGGGTAGTCAGGCGCTTGGCCAGCCAGGTTTTCGTCAAGACATTCGTAAGACGCGGCTCTGCTGACAAGCGGGCGTCGTTCAGACCGAGTCAAACGATGCAGCTGCCTAGAACTGGTTGTCAAGGCCGAAGCCAGCAGACCTCGTAAACACCAGTTTGGCACTCGCTTACCGGGACGGCACAGGCAGTGTTGAGGCAGCCAAGCTGGTGATGGCCTCCCCCATCTTTCACAAGGCGAGGCGAAACTGTGAATTCTCCGAGCCGTTGCGAGAGCGACATGGAGTTCAGCCCCCAATCAGCGGGGACCGCTACTGCGTGGTACTCGGGGAACCTACAGTAGACCGACCGTTTTTGAGGACCTGGTTCGCCAGGGTCCTCCTCATCGGCAAGGTCAGCTGGGGTGTCGCTGGTGGATCGTCGAGGAAAAGATCCGAAAGAACTACCTACTAATACAGCTTGGCGGATTTGTGGTGTCGATTCCCACCAAGGTAAATACTGGAAACGGTGCCGGATCCGAGCGCATGTCTCGGTGCAGGGAACGCGACGGAACAAAGAAAAGAAGGCAGGAGATAAGGGAGACAACAGACGGGAGCGGGAGGATTTCATTTCTTAAGACGAGACTGATGAGCGGAGAGAAGAGCGAAGGAACAAAAACCAGAGGTTCCCGCCTCTGAGTCTGACCCCGCTTCCTCTTTGAGACGGATACCTTAAGGAACCTCAACCGCCTTGCTCGTGGGTTCCTTATCAGCGACGGGACGCTGGAACAGTGAAGTCCCCCCACCATGGGAGCGACATATCGACCAATGGGGGACCGGAAAGGGTGGCTGGACCAACGGGATGGAGGTACCGAGGTACCGAGAGACCCACCAATGTAGCGTTTCTCTCCACAATACCTTAGCTGCAGCGGTAAGGTACGCAGTACCTCGATTCTCGAACGTCCTTCTTTCCTTCTTCGTTCGACCTTTGTCCCAAACACGTAGCGCACCCAAGCTCGTTCAATCTTCCAGATCCACTCGGGTCACATTCTCTTCCAAGTTCTGACCTCCCTTCTTTCCACCTCTAGAACGGACGAGACCCTGCAACCTGACCTACGACTTTGCGAGAGCCACTTTATCGACCCTGACCCTGGAAACTCGCGCCAGTCCAACGCCAAGCCGGACCCTTGCCCCGCCCATGTTCCGCTCTCTACAGCTCGCATATTCTAATTCTACGCCGCGGTTCGTCGACATGAACAACGAACGACATCTCGAGGGTTATGGACTCGTCTGGCTGGGGACGACCTTACGCACACGCGAGAGACAAGGGTCACATGTATGGACATGGTTGGATCTGGAAACTCTAGCACAAGCAAGGCAAATCCACATCCCCATACCTCCCTCCCATGTCGTCGTCCGCCTCTTCCTCCGCCGCCGCTGTCCCGGCATGGTTGATGCGGACGTGCCGCGCCTCAAGAGACCAATGGGCTCGCCCAGAGGCAATGCTGCTCTCCCTACTCGACGCCTTCCACTGCCTTGATGCGGTGAATGCACACCCTCGTGGCCCCTGTCCTGTGTCTTCCTTAACCTCGACTCGCGCTTGTTAGATCGTCCAATACATCTCGCAAGGCTGCGACTCGGAGTCCAGGTGAGCCCTCCTTGTTCTCCCGATACCCCCCCCTCCCCCGAGCCTCCGTTTCTACTTATATGCTCGTCCATCTGCTACCCACGACTCGTATTTATCTGTGGTCCGAAACAATAACTCCCATTACTTTCCTTGCTTGTTTCCGTTCCTGAGTCGCCCAGCCTGTGCTCTGCCATTGGGTTGCCATCTTCTCCTCCATTGTTTCCCAATCTTTCCCTTCGCTGAGCGTTGTACCATCGTCAGCCAGCACCTGACGCTTCTTGCCTGACTGCTTTTGTAGATAACTGCTGTCCACATCCCACCTCTCTTCGACCCTCTCTTGATATTCTGCGAACAATTCACCTCTTGACTTCAATCCGCCCGAGTCCCTGAACTCGTCCTCCCGCCAAAATGCACGGTTACAGTTCCTCCGAGGAGTCGGAAGACTACCGCCGCCCAAAGCTGGTACCGGCCTCGACGAACCACAACGACAAGAAGACAGAGAAGAAGAAGAAGACGCCGCCCCAGCAGTCCATCAACCGTATTTGGAAGCAGTTTCAGAACCGCAAGTTCAACAAGGCACTGGCCGTGCTTCCTTTCGACCCCGTGCTGCCGCCAGCAAGCGCAGACAAGCCGAACGAGTTATTGACCGCCGGATACGAGCGCGCTGTTGATGAATGCCGCCGTAAGGTCAAGAAGATAATCCAGGAGTGCCGGAGGGTTAACATGCGATACCGAGATCCTGGCTGGGACCTGGTGAGTGCTACACCAAGTGAAAATACCAAACTTCCATAGTAGCTGATACTTTATGTAGGATTGGGATCTGAAGTGGGAGAAGGGCTACTGCTTGAACACCCTCGGCGCCACAAAGTGGCAGCTTTCTAGGACCACCCTCTCTAATCCTAGCGCTTCCGTCCCCAAGGCCGTCAAGCGCGTGCACGAGATCTTCGAGAAGCCGACTTTCATGAAGAATCTAAATGGCGGCGACGTCAAGCAGGGAAGCTTGGGCGACTGCTGGCTGATGGCTAGCTTGACTGCTCTCGCTAATGTTGAGGGTGGTGTGGAGCGCATCTGCGTCGAGTACGACACCCGCATCGGTATCTACGGTTTCGTTTTTTACCGAGACGGAGAGTGGATTTACTCCATCATTGACGACAAGTTGTACCTCACGTCTCCCTGTTGGGATTCGCCCAGCATGCAGCGGGATCTCCTGCAGCAAATTGACCGGGAAGACGTCGAGCGTGTCTACCGCAAGACGTATCAAACCGGTTCCAAGGCCCTCTTTTTCGCCCAATGCAAGGACCAAAACGAGACTTGGGTACCCCTGCTCGAGAAGGCTTACGCAAAGGCGCATGGAGACTACGCGTCTCTTGCTGGTGGTTGGATCGGTGAGGGATTGGAAGATCTCTCTGGCGGTGTCACCACCGAGCTGCTCACCTCTGACATTCTCGACATCGAGGGTTTCTGGGAGAACGAGCTCTCACAGGTCAACGAAGAGTTCCTGTTTGGATGCTCTACTGGTCTCCTCGATGGAGGCTATGGCGAAAGAGATGGCATCTCGGAGGGCCACGCATACGTTATTATGGAAGCCAGGACGCTCAAGTCTGGCGAGCGCCTAATCAAGTTGAGGTAAAGCACGAATAGCTCGTCTACCAGATCCAGGTGGCTAACCAGCTCAGGAACCCGTGGGGCAAAATTCGCAAGGGCCTTTGGGAAGGCGCTTGGTCTGATGGTTCCAAGGAATGGACTCCTGAGGTCACAGAAGAACTCGGACATCACTTCGGCAACGACTCTGTATTCTGGATCAACTACGAGGACTTTCTTCGCAAGTACCAGCACATCGACAGGACCAGGCTTTTCCGTGACCCCGCCTGGCGTTGCACTCAGCGATGGATCGGTGTCGAAGTTCCGTGGAAGAGCCACTTCAACGAGAAGTTCCAAGTCAAGCTGTCCAATGATGGGCCGCTCGTCTTGGTCCTTTCGCAGCTCGATACTAGATACTTCAAGGGGCTTCAGGGCCAGTACACCTTCCGCATTCACTTCCGCATTCATGAACGCAGCCGTCCTGGCGCTGAGGACTATATCGTTCGTTCCCACGGCAACTATCTCATGGAGCGGTCCGTCGCCATAGAGCTTCCGGACATGCCGGCTGGCGAATACAGCATCTTCCTCGCCGTCGCCGGCGAGAGAGACAACAATCTTCCTTCAGTCGAAGAGGTCGTCAAGCGCGAGTGCCGACAACGTGTGGAAAATGACAAGCTCGCCCAAATCGGCGCTGCCTACGACCTAGCGCACAGCAAGGGAACGGCTCACCTCGAGGAAGTTGCTAGGCTTCGTAAGCTGAAAGAGCAGCAGAGAGCGTCTGATTCTCGCAAGCAGGAGCGTCGCAAACTTTGGGAGAGACGTCACATGAACCGTGAGATCACCAAAAAGCAAACCAAAAAAAATACGGAAAAGCGCGAGCGCAAGGCCAAAGATGTAGCTCTTCAGAAAGCCGAGGCAGCAGCCAAGGCTGCGGCTGAGGCTAAGGCGACAGAGGAAAAGAAGAAGCAAGATGATGAACCAAAGGATCAGGCTGTTCAGACCGAGAATTCAAACGAAGAGCGCAAGACGGAACCCAATGAGAACCCGAAGGGTGATGCTACGGAGAGCAAGTCTACTGACAAGCCGGCTGAGTCATCTAGTGAGAAGGAGGACTCCGTGGCTGAGGGCAAGACTTTGGACGATCAGTCCAAGGATGAGCCTAAGGAGGTTTCAAAGGACGAATCGAAAGAGGAGTCCAAGGAAGAAACCAAGAAAGATGCTGAAGGGCAGGCCAAGAGCGAGGCTAACGAGACCACCAAGTCCCAGAACTCAGAAAAGGTCGAGGAGACTCCTGTACAGCCCGCGCCAGCGCCTGCACCAACACCAATCCCAGTCCACGATGAGGCCGATGACTCTTCGGACTCGCCAGACTCTTCGGACTCGCCAGTTGAGGATTGGGAAGCGCTCTACAGTGATGACGATATGGTTCGGAAGCCACGTCTTACTCCTGCCGGCCCGCCCAAGACCCACGACGAACGCTACGAGTCCGAGGAAGAGGGTCTGCCTGATCCTTGGAATGCTGTTTGCATCGTTGGTGTTCGCGTTTACTCCCAGGACGAAGACCTCGAGCTTCGTGTTGTCATGGAGGGAGGCGAGCTCCTTGAGGGCGGAATGGGAAAGAAGGGCGAGACCGACCTTGACAATGCCCAGGCCAACGCCGGCGGGGATCGGGAGAAACAAGAGGTAGATGTGAAATCTGACGAGCCCAGCGAATCTTTAAAGTCGCAGGACAAGACCCCCGAGAAGAAGGATGAAACTCAAGAAACCACCGCGGTGGAGAAAGACGGATCAGACGGCGCGAACAAGGAGTCCAGCGAAGATTCGCGGTCAGATAGGAGCGTCGACTCGAGCGAGTACGACAAGATGGACTCCGGCGCTACCACCCCGGAGTTCGTTGCCACACCAGAGGCGACACCGCTGGGGACGAACAAAGAATTGTGCTAGAAGGGCATCAGAACATGCAGAATAACGAAGTACATGACGGCAGACGATATAGTTGAGGAGACGACACCCTACTTGCATATGGTTTTCATACTTTGAGGCGTATAAGCTGGGTTTGATGCTGGTCTACAGACTGTTGATCTGTAATCATGATAAGATTGCGCGATATCTATGCAAGAATGAAGACGAATGCTTTCAGTTTGTTCTGTTTGGATTATGGCGTAGGGTCACGAGATATACGACAGGGACCCAATGACCTCCGCTTTGCTCGAGCCTGCGGACAAGTTGGCCAAGCTCTATATACATACGCATACTTTATATTTCAATAACACCGCGTTCATCTGAGCCATTTCGCCCTTGTCACAAATCGTTATGGTTGACGGCCTTGAACCTGATCGCCCTCCCTTACCTCAACTTATGCAAAGAGCGACACTCATGGTGACGAGTCCCACGCCCGTGGCGAGAAGGACGGTTTATCCAGACTGTCGAGCCAACATCTGGGCGAGATACTTTTTGACGGTGCCGGATGGACCGTGGGGAAGTACACCTTCATCATGGCAGCGACTTGAAACGCCATTACGCTCAGGTTGACGTAGCAGCAAGGTTATGTTTGGAGAAGATGGTTCGGACAGCCTCTTCAGCATGTTCTTCCAACGCGATGTCGACCCGGCCAACTCTCGCCTTGCTTGAAGAAGGATTCATTGAACCTCGAACACAGGCATGATGCCGTCGAGATGCAGCAGGCCGCGGGTTCATCGCCACGAGCTGACGAGATCGGATACTCTACCAGAACACTGCTGTTCGCTGAGCAGGCCTGAACGCTGGTGCTGGTGCCAGCTGGCCGATGGTGGTACAAATGTTTCACTTGAACCATTTTGAACCGTTGCGCAAATCGAATGAATGATGTTGCAGGTGGTGAGTTGTGTCACACAAAACGCCCAAAACAACAAACTTGCAAAGCTGATCAAGAAGCTGGATGGACAAGCCGCACGACTCAAGAGCTTGCGTGAGGCTTGAATATGAGGCTTCGCAGACTGATCAGCAACTGAGTGACTGTTGGCGTGGCTGGTGAATACGCACGAATCCATCCCAAAATAAACCCTTCCGCCGTCTGTGGCGTCAATCCTCGCAATCTCGTCCAGGATGTCTCTGACTCAAATTACGCCCCAAGAGTCCACTTTGGGGGCTTGTCCTCTTGGAAACGCCCCGGATCGTATCCAATGACGCCTAGCAAACCATCGTCCCCCCCTCTGGGCTGCCGGTTGTTGGAACTTGACCCAGCGGGCGGTTTCCCCAGTGCCAGTGGCCTCCCCTAGGCTGCAACGCTGGGTGGTGTTTTGTTTTCTTCATTCCCCGGGGGCTGTGTGGTTTCTTTTCCCCCCCTTACTCCCGTTGTTATCTACACTCACTCATTAGCCTTTTTTTTCGTGGTGGCATATTATTTCGTTACTTTTGGTTTCATTCCCGTCCTGGGGTATCAATGGTTCCGGGTGGCTTTATGGTTTCTTAATGTTTCCCTGACCTTGTCATTCGCTCTCTTCAGTGCAGCACACGTTCGTTATTACAGCGCGCGACAATGGCGTTCAGATTATCGCCTGTTTTGCTCGCGGTTCTACTAGCGGCCTTTCAATTTGTTGGACCTGCATCTGCAGCAGAGGGCGACATCAGCCTCTGCGGCCAGTCCGACCACTGGAACTCTACCGAGGTCCCATACTCCTGTAGGGTTCCTCTCCATGACATCGTGAAAGGAAAACGCTTTACTGACATCCGTCCAATAGTTAACAATAATGCTTGGGGCAACGATAGCTCGGGGTACCAGTGCATGGCCGTGCATGACGGCGGTCGCAGCTTCGACGTCACCTACAAGTGGTTAGGCGACGCCTCTCTCGTGAAAGGGTTCCCGTACCTGAAGGCTCATCCCTCCAGGCTGCCTGTTCAGCTATGGAACGTCTCGCGACTGCAGTTCACGGCCGACTGGAAGACGTATGTCAAGGGCAAGGAGAACGCCAGCCCGGACGAGATGGCCAAAGCGTTCGACGACATCAACCTGTACGCCAACGTCGCCGTGGACATGTTCCTGTCTGACAACATTACCAACTCCACCGGCCTCAACGCGCCCTTTGAGATCATGATCTGGCCTTGGTGGGTGCCCACCGTCAAGCCCCTGGGTTGGGCCGAGTCGACGCCCGACGAGGACACCGTCACCGTCGACGGAACCCAGTTCTCTCTGTACCACGGCTGGAACGACGGCGGCCAGCACGTCTTCTCCTGGTTGTCTCGCAAGAACCTCACCCACGCCGACGCCGACTTCAGCCCGCTGTTGAAGTACATCTGGCAGAAGGGGCTGCTCTCTGGAGCGCTGTATCTCGGCCAGCTGGAAATGGGGTCTGAGATCAAGCATGCGGGGGACGAGGTTCACTTTGAGGTCAACAACTACAACCTGAGCATCGTCAGACAAGGCGACCCGGAAGACATTGCGACTCGGACGACGTCGACTAGCTCGTCGGCGAGGACCTCCAAGACGCCCACGCCCACGACGACGATTCCCTCGGAGATGATCGTCTCCGCAACCAGCTCGAGCACGCCTACCAGCACCAACGCTGCATCTGCCACGAGATTGATGGACATCATGACGTGGTCGCTTGCGTTTGCTGCGTTAATCTGTAACTACTAGACTTAATGTCGCGACGAGAATAGAATTTGGCAAGGAGAGAAACGCTCTCATTGACTACATTGACACCCACCTCTCTCGGGTTTACTGACTTGAATAGGCCGTCATTAGACAATTCTGACTTTATGTGAAGGCGAAATGTCTGTGGCTTGGAGTCAAAAAGGCAAGATGCATCACGTCCGTCATAAACTAACTTCTTGCAAGGCCGGAAAGAATAATTCACGGGTTTGCAATCGCTGAAGTCCCATAATCTGCACTTGTCGTCCCCTGACACTACACCGTTTCGGAGGCGCAGTGAACGCAATGCTTTTCGGGGCCTCACAAGTGATTAAGTGAACGGGATGTTGAGTTGAGTGTATAAGATAAAGTGAGCCGTTTTCTCACTAGAAACTAATCTTTCCACTTTCACAACAACAACAACAACAACAACAACAACAACAACAACAACAACAACAACAACAACAACAACAACAACAACAACAACAACAACAACAACAACAGCAGCATCAAGATTCAAACCTACCAGATTCCAACAAAAATTCAATCCGCAAGTAAAAAACGTTTTCGAAACCTATATCAACAAGCAATGGGTCCCCCAAAAGAGATCCGAGGCCAGGGCTTACACAAATGCCTATGTTACTCATGCAACTGCCGGGCTCTTGTCCCCAAATATGGAATGATCTGTCGAGGGTGTATAGAAGCTGGACATCACACGGGCGCGTTGTAACTGAAGAGACTTACCTAGTAAAGTGACAACAAACGACTTTCAGATCCTCGACATGCAGCCGTGCTATATGAAAAGTGTTGTAAACAGAGAATCCGGCATATGGGACATGATACATCACCGCTGGCTGTAACCAACAAGTCTCAGCACTGCTCAATATTCCCAGAAACCAGCGAATTAGATTACAAAAGTGATATTTGCCAACCTCACCAAGTGACATATCGTTGAACAGTTCACCGCTGTGGCTCGGCTCTTTCATCCCCTTGTCACTCTAAGAGCGTTAATCTATTTTTTTCTTCCTTTTGGCGCTCTGCTGTATGGTTATCTAATAGTCTAGGAAATCTACGTGTAACGCCAGGGTAATCTACGAGTCAAGGACTCTATGCCTTCGCCTCCTGCTTTACTACCTTGTCGTCGTCGGTTGTATCGTTTATCATGCTCTAACATTATTCCCGTCTTGCACTCTAGGAGTCTAAAGTTCGTCTTCCTAATCTTCATCAAAGGCCCCGATAATATCCAACTTTACTCCACTCGTCTTGCACGCCGCAATAATCTCCTTAGGCACAAAACCGTTATCGCCTTGAACGACCACCACCGTCTTGAGTTTGCTGTGCGTGACGTGGACCACTTGGAGAGTGTACTCAAGCAGTTCAGTGACTTCCTCATCGGTACCGAGTTCGTTGAAGAATTCCATCACCTCCAAGTTGGGCGGCAGGCCGACAGAGTGCATCCTCGGCTTCTTGGACGACTTGCCGAAAAGCTGGTAATCCCAATTCAGCCTGAACGACTTCAAAGCCTCGAAATCTCTCATCCGCACAGGCTTCCTTCCGGTGAGCGTTGGGTGATCGATAGTGATGGTCTCCAACGAGTGGCCCTGCGAATTCAACGCCAGAATGTAGTCGCCAAAGTTGTCCGAGCTTTCTTCTAGTTCCGGGGTGGGCTGATCAAGCTGGGTCATGACGAACTCCTTCAGCCCCTCGGGAAACTCGAGAATGTCCGAGAGCGCGTCGTCGTTGATGTCGCACTCAATCAGATGCAGCTTGTGCAGCGCCGTCTCGTGGGGCCGCTCAATGAGGTCGAAGCCGCGATAATCCAGCTTCGCCTTCTTGATGACGAGCGTCTCCAGTGTCGGGTGCGCAAAGATGTGCACGTTCTCGCGCAGGTCCCAGTACGCATCATCCGGACACTGGTAAAAAAGCGTGCAATGCTTCAGGCAGGCCAGATCGAAAGGGCCGTTGAAAAGGGCGCCGATGCCGTGCAGCAGCGTGACGGGCACCGACACCTCGAGGGTCGCGAGGTTGCTCATGGTGCTTATGGTTCGACTGAGGGCCTCAAAGCGGGTCGGCGGGTGGTGTGAGCCGTGAATCGGCCCATCGAGCCTCAGATGGGAGAGCTCATGCTCGGGATACTCGAGGCTGACGTCCTGGATAGCAGAGCCGCGACGCATGCGGCGACTGAGGGATTCCGAGAAGACGAGGTGCTGCTCCGGGTCGTCGAAACGGACCTGACGGTACAAGATGGCGTCGGCGAGCTCATGCCAGGCTCGATTGACACGGCTCACGGCGCACAGGTCGCTGCGCGAGGTGCGGCCGACGGACTCGAAGATTTGCAGCAGCAGCTCATCGGGGAGCAGGGCGATTTGCTTCGGGACGCATGTCGCGAGGGGAAGGACGCGGGATTGCGCTCGTGAGTGCGACGATGTCTGAGCTCGAGTTGACGATCCGGCCTGCGGGTCGCCATTTGCGCCCGTCGTGGAATCGCGCGACATCCTGGTCCCACGATGAGTTGTAGAGGCAGAAGTGGATCCGAAAGCGAGGTTCCCGTCCACCACGACCAGACGTCGCTGATTATTGATGATAATAAGTGAGTGATCCGATAACCTGACAGATGCAGATCACTCACTGTTCTCGCCGCAAGCAGGGGCGTTTGCCGGTTGGGTGTCATCTGATGAGACGGGAACGGCCGCTGTTCCCCGGCAAGCTTATCGATAACACACGCCATTAATTGTTATCGATAGCAGATAAGAACTTCATCCTTTACGTGCACAGGTGCAGCCCCTGAAGTCCTAAGTCACGCATTCTAATAACTACTGCATCAACAAACATCCATATGCTTCCTCTAACCATTCCGCGGCGATCAACTCCATGTCCGAATGGTACCAGGACTCTGAGCTCCAGGCTCCGACTATCTCAGCGACGTTGACAGCCATGTTCGAAAGCCCTTAACGTATGCTATTCGGTCGGGCCAAGTAAGGCGGAGACGTTATAACTTGTGTGATTCGAGTGATGGCTAGGTATCGCACGACGGAACCATGTCTCCCACACTGACGGTACGTTTAGTCTCACTCAAAAAGATTTAACGAAAACCTAGAAGTATCGAGGCGCAAAGAGAAATCCTGAGGACTTCAAGTGCACATACGTTCATCTTTGATCAAATAAATATCCTCAGAGACGGGGAACGCTTGATCAAGCCCGGAGTAGGAGTGACACAAAAAGCTAAAGACAAAAATTTTCCACTCTCTCGCCTGGAATCGATATATTCGTAATCTTCTAGGACCACCAGCTCCCGCTTGTGACGACTCAATAGACTTTCATGAATTAAGACACATTCAAACCAACCCAGAACCAATTATAGCCGCTCCTCCGACGACAAAGAGACCGCCAAAGGAAAGTGCAGCTTGGCCAACCGGAGCAGCAGCACTCGCGGATGTGGACGGTTGGGTGGCACTGCCTGTGTCATTAGCCAGAAGGGCAGTCAGCTTGGAGTCGGTTGTAAACGACGCCGTAACCGAGGTGGCATTCTTGCAAGTCGAAGGTGTGGTACCGGTACCGGAGACGAAGTTCACTGCGGAACACTTCAAAACGGTCAGCAACAGGATATGTTACAAGCCAATAAGACGAGTACAGGCAAAAGCGAGACGTAAAGAGCCCGGGAGTCTTGCTGTACCGGGCGTAAGACGGTGCAGTAAGAACATAAGCGTACCTGATAGAGCAGCCCGTCAGGCCCGTCGGCGACGACGCTCAAAACACCCATTTTGCCCACCCACTGAGCGGGTGCAGTAATAGCAGGCTCGCAGAAATCTCCCAAGCCCGTTTGCTGAACAATGGGAAAGAGTTGCTTCCAGCTTCCTCCGGCCGTCTTGTCCAAGGTACCGCGGATCAGCCAATTAGCTGTCGGATGTGCTAGCAGCAACGAAACGGCCTCGCCGTCAACGTGGAAATCTGTCACATTGTTCTTGGCGAAGTCGGGCATGAAGCTTCCGCAAGGAGCTTTGCCCTCGTCGTCATCGCTGAAGCCAATGGTCGGCGGGGCGTTCAGTTTGAAGTGCGCTTGGGCAGCGGACACCATGAGCAGCGTAGTAGCGACGACTGATCGGAGGGGAGCCATTGTGATGAAAGAATCGGTCGTTGTCGTACGTTGCCGAAAATGTTGCCTATTAGTGTTGCCTGAGCAAGTAACAGATGGAAACAGCAATGAGATCCAGAATCAATATCGTGATATCATGTATATGACTCCGAGGTGTTGGGAATATTGCGCGAAACGATGCACGTTGGGAACAAGGGTGAGGGTCTGGTTCATGAAAAAAGAAAACCGCAGCATCACCGATGGATGTGGAACAGAGGACCTTTACGAAGTTATAAATGGCCAGCTAGACTGGTCGTGAAGAAATTGCGACCCCAATCAACGTTTCGACTGTCCTATGAGGCCGGTCCGTTGTTAGCTGGGAATCTTAAAGGTTAGTTTGCAGTAAATGAGCAGAATTGAGCTTGTTTTGGCGCCACTAGTTTGAGATCCAAGTTGCGACGAAACTCTTCCCCTTCCCACTTTTCTGGGTCTAGCGCTGACACTGACATGCGTGATGTGCTGCAAACGCCAACGCAATACTGTTCACCCCGTTTAGAGGTTCTTAGATTAGGTATGGATCCCTGTAACCGGCACGTTGAGCCGATCAAGATGTGCTCCCTTGCTGTTGCGGGGAAGAGACGCCCGCCCAGGGGGTTGAAAGAAGTCTTGCTGCGTGGATGGGCGGACCAGGATTGGCAGAACATGAGGCAGAGCATGGCGTAACAAGACTTTTGAACAACTCGCGCACTGGTGGCTCTGATGCGAGGTGAACGGGACAGAGATTCCGCGTGTGTTTGGTCAATTAACTCAGCCTAGACGGAGCAGTTAGCAAGATGGATCCCTCTAAACCTCGTTGACCGAAGCTCGACAGCAATTGTTCCCCGTCTTGGAGTCGTGGTCCTTCTCTTCGCTTTGAAAATCTACACGTAGCGACTGGCCCCAATCGTATACCAAGACTTGTTCATTACTTTCATTGAAATTATGTCGACAATAGCGTCACCATCCACCCAGATCATTCAACTTTGAGGGGCAGGCCCTCCTCATCGTCACCATCGACAGGAGCAATATGGGCGGCATGTCTATGGGGCATGAACACGTTCCGGTCCACCAGTATGGAGCTGGCTCGCGACTTTTGGATCATTATTGCCAGTGTTCTTGGAAGCATCGCCGTCCTGGGAGACTGTGGTTCCCATACAAAATATCTTATGCCCAAAGTCCACCACAATTGCAACCGTTCGCTTCTTAATGCTTTTACGCTGACTCTGCCTTTTCCCAGAATCCGCCGCCGCGCAATCGCCTCGGTCAAGCACCCTACTCGGCCTACCAACGGCTTCCAGAGGATCTTTGCGACAGCGACAGCGACAGCTATCTTGCGGGAGATGAGCTATCCGCAGCTGCATCTTCGCGCAGCATGGATCTCATGGATAGGTCCGCCGGCGCTGGGACGGTCTCTGGTGCTGCTGGTCTACTGGGCTATAATTACGTACATGATAGCCTCAGGGACCAGCGCCAAAAACGCTTACTTCTGGGAACGTATTGGCTTCCGTAACGCCTGGGTTACCACCATGCAAGTACCGCTCGTATATCTCCTCGCGTCTAAGTGTAGTATTACGGGCCTCATCGTCGGCGCAGGCCACGAGCGCCTCAATTGGCTGCACCGTTGGGTAAGCTCGCACTATGCCAGTCACTGCTATAGTACATGGCTTCTACTTCTATACCGAATGGTGGCAAGCCGACTTGGTTTAACCGCAGATGAGCATGCCGATGATCCAATACGGCTTCGCGGCATGGGCTCTTCTGGCTTGGTCTTTCCTCATTTCGCTGGGCCCGCTCCGCAACAACTCCTACGAGCTTTTCGTCGCACAGCATGTCATCAGCGCAGTTGTTTTCCTATGGCTGGTCTACCTTCACATACCCAGCTATGCGCAGTCTGTAGTCTGGGTCTCCGTCGCTGCAATTGCTTCCGACGGCCTCGGCCGGACGCCAACGGTGCAGCTGATTCGTAACAACTTCAAGATGGGCACGCGTCGACGGCTTGGACATGCCGCCCAGGTCCAGGCGATGGGCTCGCAGACGACGGTACTTGCAGTCGACAACGTCAGTTTCAAATGGCTTGCGGGACAGCACATCTACCTCTGGTTGCCTGGGGTTGGACCGACGCAAACTCACACCATCGCCGGCGTTCGACCATCACCAGAGAATACCGTCTCTGAAGGAAGCTGCAGCATCGAAATGGTGGTGAGACAGCACTCCGGCTTTACTCGTCGATTGCATCGCTTTGCTTCGCAACCGGACGACGAGTCTCGGTCGCTGACAGCTTTTATCTTGGGCCCGTACGGACATCCTCCTGCATGCAATCACTATGAGGCCGTCGTGCTCATTGCGGCATCAACTGGCGCGTCTTACACGCTGTCTCTACTCGAGGGCGTAATTGCATCGAGAAAGACCAGTTGCGTGACGCGAGTTGACTTCCTTCTCATGGCGAGACATTCTGATGAAATCGTCTTCGACATTCATCGTCTCCGAGAAGTGATGGCGGAGATAGAGCATCGGCAGGATGGGCTGGAATTGGTCGTACGAGTGGCAGTAACAGGTGATACAAACGTATCAACGCCGACTTCTCTAGCCCGGTCTATGAATACCAACAGAGCCTCAGTCGCATCCGCTGGCAGCTTCGTCGATGACGATCTGCCAGAGAAGGACATGATGGGAGTCTTGGGAGACCCTACCGAGGTCGATGTTGAGGCAGGTGGCCGCGGTTATACAACTAGTAGCCGGGGATTCCGCGGCTCTGCCAAGATCAAGTACCTGACCTCACGTCCAGACATCCAGGGATTCATACGAGATCCCCAAGGAGCTACAGGCGGTGAGTCTTTGGTCGTCGTTTGCGGAGGTTCGCCATTAGTGTCCACAGTCAGAAATTTCGTCAGTCACCTGTCTGACGAGAGAGCTGTCCATAAGGGCACTGGTGCACACAAGGCATCTGCCTGCATGCGGAACAGTATGGCTTTTAGAATGAAGAGGAGTAAGGGGGAGCACAATGCAAATGGGACGTGTAAGACTCAATCAGTGCAGATCAATCGTTCTGACCAAAGTTTACATGAAATGAGGGGATCAAAAGCAAGGGGATAACTGATATCTTATTGGGTTCGTATTCTCCCTAGCACCAAGACAGCGGCAAGATAGCAACTAGCAGATACAAAGTAGGGTGTCCCCAAAGCAGCACCGCCCACAGCGATTCCCTTAAGCCAGAGAACCATCATCAACGGCGCGCCAAGCAGCGATCCAGAGGTCTTCACCATCATCACAATGGAGAAGGTATGTGAATCTGGATCAACCGAGTCTGTCAGATGGCCACTTTGCCTCGGAGCGATGAAAGGCGACTTTAGCAGTGACAGTGTGAAAACTGGGAGTGCAGAGCCGAGTGCGTAGAGAAACAATGAGGGAACAAGCATCCATATCTTTGAGGCAACAGCTATGGCTAGGGCACCGAGTATAGAAACGAAAAGACAGATGTTGGCCCAGTACATGTTCATCCGATGACTAGCCAACTCTGGCGGATCACTTCGGGATCCCTCCTGCCGCGATCGTAGAAGTGCGGGTATTATAACTGTCAGAAGCGTGAAGTTGACTACAGCTTTGGCGGAGAGCAAGTAGCCGGTGGAGGCAAACGTCCAACCATATCGTTTCGAGATATACTGAACCAGAAGCTTCGTATCAGAGCTGGCAAGCGAGGTTAAGACGAAGCTAGCGAGAAGGAGCGTCATGTTCCGTGGATGGCTTGTGATGATGGATCGCAAGACACCGAATCGCCGAAGGATGGATCTGAATAGTGAGAAATTGGAATCCTGAGCTTTCAAGACGGGAGATGAAAGAAGTGGCCGCGCCTGCTCGTTTTCACCACCAGCTCGATAGGGTTGAGCCTGGGCACTCGAGGTGTCCTGAAGCATCGAAATGGCCGGTACAGCTAGTAGCAGAAGGGCAATGCCGATCCAGAAAGGTAGCCAAAGGAGAAGACTCATAGTGGCTGATGCGAAGGCAGGTCCAAGGAGCGCAACAACGTAAGAGACAGAGCTCATCCAACCAAAATAAGTTGCCCTTCACCACTGAGTTAGAACGCCGAAACACGAGAGACGGTACGGTAGACTTTGCCCACCTTAAGACGTGATCATCGGTCATTCCAGATGCAATCGCGTAGGTAATCGAGTTGAAAACGCAATCGCCACCTAGAACGGACAGGAAAGGAGATGCGACAATAGCCTTGGTAGGCAAGGCCTGTTCGCAGTATCCGACGATGACAGACCACGCAAGCATGACGATGCGAGGGACGAGATTGAGGCAAAGAATGGCCCGCCGACCGTAAAGATCCGCGAGGAATCCTATCGGAATCGTCATTAAAAAATCTATCCGCGAGGTCAGCCGAATTTCGAGCTTTATCCCACGTGGGCTCCGTGATCACCTCCAAGGATCCACGCAGTTTCCATGGTCCCTTGAATCCACGCCAGGTGCTGCTGCACGACGTCAATCTTGCAGAGCGACTCTTCGATATCGCCATTCCTGTCAACAACTGAGGGGTCTGTCGACAGGTAGTGCTCCCGGCAAAGACGTCGCTCAACAACTCTGTTCAGGGGAAGCTGGTACAAGCTTGCGGCCAGATTGACGAGGAGTACCAGGGCGAGGAGGGCGCCGATGCCCGCTCTGCCTCTGCGCGGCTTGCGCGGGGATTCCGGGAGCACATGGTCGTTGAAGGTGTTGGCCTCGTCTCCGCGAACTACGGCACTCGCCATGATCCACCGGTCGCGTGGTGAATCCGGGGATGATGGAGTTGACATGCGACTGATCCTGCCCCGAGTTTCGGGACGCGGGGCTTTTCGGGATGCTCAAAGGTGTGTGGAGCATGACTAAGCCGTGCTCAATGCACTTCACAGGGAATAAGCATGGAGGTGACAATGATGAGACGAACTAGATTCATTTGAGATGAAGCCAGTTGAGCTTTATTTCGAGCAGATTCACGATCCGTCTTCATCGTGAATGCCTGGAGACTGCGAACTGCGACCTCTTGCTGGCTCTTCTATCACTCCTGGTTTCACTCACCTTGTTCAAGAAACATCGTCCGGGGAGACGCAAACGCACCACTTTACCTTGTATCCTGTAGCTTATCCGATTTTAACTAACAGTCACTGATTTCGTTGACGAGACTTAACCTGAAATGCAACGGAACAATCTGTATTCATGGTATCTCAACAGAAGTAAGGACTTCGCTATTGAACTTCTCTTCCAGGACCAGGCGCAGTGTCCTCCGCTTCTCCTTGCCGCCATACGAATCAGGCTGGCTATTCCCTGTTGCACCAACATCGACCCTGCGCTGCCAAGCATGCGTTGTTGACCAATAACCCACACCCATCAGCAAAAAGGCGTCGCAATCTCCTGACACCTCTCCACTTGCGACCGGCCATGTGATCCTACTTAGGCAACGACTCGCTGCTTCGGTGAGCACACCCAGAACCCTCAACCTTTGAACCAACAGCCTTAGGCAGAGCAACGGCTGGTTCGTTACCCCTGACTTTGCTGCCAAAAAAATGATCTTCACGAAGCTTTTCAATCGTCCTCAGTCTGGGCACGCGAAGCCAACAAAGACTGAAAGCGATCCAATCCGACAGCAGCAACATAACACAATGACGTCCTTACTCGACCTACCGCAGGAGTTGGTGAACAAGATCCTCTCCGAGTTGACTGAGCCGAGCCCCGGGCCGTACCGGTTTCGTTTCGAAGATGCAGAGCCATCTTTCAACATCAAGCGTGTAAACCAGGGACTGGTGACCATGGCTAAGCTCTGCCGCACATGTCACGTACTTCGCGACCTGGCTGAGCCGTTCCTGTATCACTTTGTCTACATTCCCGACGCAACCGCCAAGCCTCTCACATCTCTGCTGAGGAGCTGGAAATCACGCCCTCATTGCGCGCAGTACACCAAGCGTCTTACAATCGAGACAAAATGGGCCCCTGGAGGAACGCCTACTCAGACCATTCCAGCCGAAGACGTCAGTCTCGTCTCCCAAGTTGCGAGATCGTTAAAAGTCTCCTTGCGCGAGAACTGGCACGAATATTCCTGGAACACGGACATTCTTGTCGAGCTCGCCATGTTCCAGGCGCGCCGTGTTCAAAGTGTAGAGCTGGAATTCTGTCAACTGAGAGGCATCTATCGTCCCGCCTTTGAGTGCCTTCTTCCCGGACATGGTGATACGAAGCACGTCAGCTTCGATAACCTCGAGTATCTCTATCCCGTGCAAGCAGGATGTAGGATCGCGGAGCTCGAACACGTCTTGGATCGAGCGCCGAATCTCGCAAAGCTTCGGCTGTTCATGTGCGACTTCAACTACTCCAACCGAAGCTTCCCAAAAACCCTCACAGACCTTTGCATACTCCGATGTCCTATCACACCTTCGAGACTAGAGTCCGTCATCCGGGGCATGGAGAGGTTGACTCGTATAGAATCTACGATCTGGCGTGGTCAGCCGGAAGACTTGGCCAGAGTCATATCAGCCCTATCAAAGCACTCCAGAACCCTTAAAAGTCTGACCGTATGCTTTGGATGGAATCGGCGATCAGGGACCTCCAGAGTCAAGGTGCCATTAGATATGCTGACTTGTCTTGAGTCTCTCACTACGGATGTGCGCAGCTTCGGCTTGGGCCCAACGGGGTTGGTCCAGTCTCTTCCGTCATCTTTGCGGAAGTTACGTCTCATCCGATCACCCGAGACCACAAGAGAGGAGCTTGAAATCTTCACCCAAGAGCTCACAGAAGCCAAAAAGTGGGCGCTGGAGGACCTTACGGTCTTGTCATCAGGACCGGAGTATTGGGAAGAGCTTGACAGCAGCCACGACACAGCATTCGACCATGAAGCAATGTCAGTTAAAGTGTGATCAGACTAGAAAGAATAACTCCGATGGTCGACAGAACATTCACATCATGTAATGAAAAAATTCGCTGGACTCATTCAATTCCCCGAGCTTCAGAGCTTTGAAGTCGAGGGCTCCTGCAACAACGCTTTCACCTCGGCAGCCACATTGAACGCAAACACGTAGCCAAGCGGCCCTACACCATACGCATGGATAACATCGCCTTTCCTTTACAACGCGAACGCCTCCTTTTCCGCCAGGGCGGGATCCAACAAAGTGTTTGACCACGTCGTCATTGGCCTTACGCCATGAGAATCGCCCGGCCGTCAACTGGTTAACACGGTCAAGAATGTCCTGGCGGAGGCTGGGGTCGGGGAGAGGTTGCGTGTTGCCGGGTTGCGATACTCCACCCAGAATGGATTCTCCGTCCGACGGCCGCGGAATCATGTATGTGTACGGAGACCCCTGGCGCAAGATGGCTTCTGCAGTTGTTGGCGTTCTGACGAACATGGTTTGCCCGCGGAAAGCTTCGATGGCGTCATCTCCAGCTAGCCCTTTCGCCCCAAGACCGGACGCGTCCACGACAATCGTTGGCACCTGTCATCTTGTTGACTTCGTCAATTGAGGAGACCGTTTCTTTGACGAATTCGCCGTTACGGCTCCGAAGCTCCCGCGTAGCCCATGGGAGAAACTGGTTGGGGTTGGCTACATGGCTATCGTACGTAAAGTCGAAAGTAGTGCCCGGGGTCAATACATGCTTTGTTAACTCTTTGAAGTTTTGAGACTTTGTGACGATACCAAATAGGCGCATCATTAGGGCGATCATCGTAGTACTCGGTAATGTTTACAGGGTGTAGAGAATGTCAGCTATTTGTGGGTTCAAATGATTCATCATTGACCTACTCTGATGCCAGCGTCGACATGCGTCTGGGCTAGAGCTTGCCACCCCCTTAAGGACAGGTATTGTAGCTCCTCTAGACCGTAGTCCAGATGGGGTGCTAGTAGAGCCCCAGCCCTGTCACCAATATGTCAGTTTTGACCAAATCATATGTTACGGACAGATCGTCAAACCAAGGACTAGCCCATTCAGTCGAGAAATCGCCCGAAAGGTTACGGGCTACGACAGTAACAGCATGGCCAGCATCAGAGAGAAGTAACGCAACGCAGAGCCCTGTTACACCCGCCCCAATAACGGCTGTCTTTCCCTCGGCAGTAGACATTGCAGAAGGCGGCATGAGTTCGAGATTCAAGAGGTGATATACCAGAGGTATCTCCGAATTCTAAAGATTTTCCAGGCGCACTACAGTTCATTACATCGGATACCTCTGCCGGTTTTCTTTAACGTGGCGTCTCCGCATGTTGATTCCGAGGCCGGCGCACAACTCATTGCGGCCAGATCCCCTAGTAGTGAAGCGGGCAGTTACACTTCCAGCAAACGAAACAGTACTGACCTTGGCAGGAGATGTTTGGAGGTACGTTATCTTCTCGCACGCCCGTGATGCTCCAATCCTTTGCTTAATGACGATGTTCGTCAGCAAACAGGCCATCTGGCTGTCAGCCGGTGTGAAGAGCAGGGCTCTACGATAAAACCGATATGGATAACTAGGAAAACTGCCTACAGGCTAACAAGTATTTCTCTAGGTAAATCTCTCTTGTGTGATATATCTAGAGAGACTAATCCTATAGGTGGGTGTTGCTGAGGTAGAACGTCTACCTTGCAAGTAGGGGACCCACCCCACATCATGTGACGTGAGAGACGGCCTGCCCAATTGGCCCATAGGGGTTGCCGCGAACTGTTGAGACTGTCCCGTCTTGGTGTAGACTAGTTACCATCATATCTCCAGCCGGCGCGCTCTGATTGAAGGCAAGTGCTTTGCTTCCCAGCCCGCTGGGCCTGACATTCGTTTGATCCAAATCTCCGAGGGAGTCGCGGAAGTTCTTCAAGATCTCGGAAAGGTCCCGACCATTCCGAGAACGACTTGATTGACGAGGCTTCACTACTCTGTTAGGCGTTCGTTGGCTCAACGGAAACTTGCGGGGACTTGTCGCTTTGCTTTGGCCCGCACTTGGATCATTCGAATCAGAAGTCTGACCTTCTTCGGAGATGCTTGCGAGGTCTCGTCGAACGGCGGGGTAAAGTTGACGAGGAATGGCAACACGATGATCATCGCAACGAGCGTGTACAGTTGGCGGCAAAGGGGATTCTTGCGTGCAGTTCTCACAAACTTCACCTTCTTTCTTAAATGGTTTCCAGCCGGTGAAGTTCTTGCAACGGCCCTCAGGTGTTGAGTACGGGTTGCTCCGCACACTCTCTGTCTGCAATAGCCACCACTCAGGGCAACGAGCTTCATGTTCCCATTTTCTCTGAGTTATAAAAGAAGTAGAGTGGCCCAGTTGATTGGGCTTGAGAGCACCCTTCGAAACATCCGAAGCGCGCCGTCTTGGGCATTTTCTTCTCATGCAAGAGCAGATGTTGTACACACGCCACCCTTCACACATTGTCGTAGATAGTGGGTAGAAGTCGAAGGGTTTTAAATAAATATCAAGTGAAAGTTTCCGTCTGGCAGATGTTGGCGTTGAATAGTGACTTTTCCTGCTGCGTCTGGTTGTGCTTGGTAGTGTCTGGATTGGAGAGAGCTCAACGAAAGTAGGAATCAATCTCTGTTGTATGTCTGGATTGGAGGCTGTACAGGATTTACGATGAAAGAACCCGTTTGTTCTGAGAACAAATCCAAGAAAGAGATGATTCAAGTCGCAAATTTCGATCAATGCCTTTGTACAGCTTAGCAAAGGGTGTCTTTCTCCCAAGGCTGGGAAACAGAGATTCTATTCATTTCGAAGGGCTCAAAGATGAGGCTCAAAAGCCTACTATTGTTCAAGGAAGACTGAGGTAAATTCCAGGCATGTTGAAAGGCGTCAGTTAGATCACATTGATTCTCACAGAATTAAAAAAAATCAATTATGGACACAATAAGACATGAGAAGACTGATTTCCGTCTATCAAGCAATGCTACGCATCATACTGACCCCTGGGAGGACTATGGTGTGCAAGATGATGCAGGTCATGTGGGCGCGAATGCTTTTATTAGACAGTTTTCATAAGCCTCAGTTTCGAAATCGCCATGATTGACGTCTAGTGGTGTCAATTTTCTCGCTGGGTATTAATCCACTCCCCGTCCTCGCCACGAAAGACCAAACGCCGCCGCTGCTTTATGCCATACGCCTTTTTCCACCGAAAGAACTGAGCAACAATCTACAAAATGCCCTGCCGACTCTCGCTGCGTGCACTGATATTATCAGCAACAACGTTCCGTAAAACGTTCAGTAATAGTAATGGGTCTTGATCTCCTCTCAAAACTGCCCCTTCTCCACCTGCGACGCTCGTACTGTTCACGTCGACATCGTTCGTACTCATCACGCTTCGCAAGCTCTTGCAATAGAATCTGCTTTTGCTCCCTCTCTCCATCCACCATGGCCTTCAAGCAGTCCACCTTTTTGAGGAGTTCGTCGATTGTGGCAGATCTCAAGTGCTCGTCGGCGAGCTTTCGCTCGAGATCCGTTATGACGCGCAATAATCTGTCGATCTCGTGTCGCCGTCCTTCATGGAGTGTGTGGTTTTCGCGCTCGATCCGGAGTTCCTCGTCAAGGATCTCCACTCTGCGCACTAGGTCCGAAATGCGGCGCTCATACGTGTCTATTGACGGGCCTCTCAGCCGGTCGTTCGCAAGCAGGCACTCCAATTCGTCGACACGTCTCAGGACCTCGCCGGCTTTGCGCTCCCAGTGCTCGACCCTCCTTTGTTCCCGTTCGAGGTCGAGCAGCAACCGTGCGTTTCGGTCCTCCAGATCCTTTCTCCAAATGCGGTTATCGTCTTTCGAAATCCAAGTGCTTCGGAGGATCCGAATCTCTTCCTTGCTTTCGTTGAGACGTACTAGACAGCCGTCATAGTCTCGCACCAGCTTGTCATGGCGGCATCTCAGGTCGTTGTATTGCTGCGGCTCGTACCCACGCCCTCGTAGTCTGTCCTCTAGATGCTTGACTTTCTTGTGCAGTTCCTTGCGTGAGTGCTCGAAGCAGAGCTTGTCCGATCCGATGTCATTGAAGTTGAGGCACTCGTCAACCTTGCAGCAATGTTCCTCGCAGTATCCCAGACGGAGTTTGGACTTGTTATGACAGCCGGAGCTCTTGCATTCGTGTTCTTCGCAGAACGAGGAGCACTCCAAATGAATCCTGTCGCATCCATCCCAACTACAGGAGTGTCGTTTACAGTAGGAGCCGCTTTCGCACACTTCGCGACAGTCATCGACCGTGCAGGTATGCCGACGGCAGTAAGTACCGAACTCGTTCTTCTTCAGGACGATTGACACGGCGTAGCAATGGGTGTATTCGCATCCGTGGTCACAACAGAAGAGCCGCTCGCCATCCTTTTCGTTATCTCGGAAGTTCAGGCATCCCTCGAAAGTGCACTTGTGATAGCCGCAGTATTTGCAGTTCGGAAGACATAGTTTGTCGCAGTCTTTGTGTATGCAACGGACCTCGCGATAGTCTGTTTACAAATTAGTTAGCGGAATCAATCTGCGAGGGCGCTCTCGGTATCTCACGTTTTTCGCAATGGTCCAAAAGTCCATCTTTGTGTCGCTTCCGGAAAAGCTTGCAGTCTTTGAAGGGGCATTTCTGATGATTGATGCAGCGGAAATCGAGGTGTACAGATTCGCGGCAGCCCTCTTCGCGACATACTCTGGACACATGGTCAACGCAATACTCAGAATCTATCACACGCCTCTCCCAACATTTCGCCACCAGACATCGATGGTCTTTGCAGTAACCGTAGTTCTCATGTCTTTGCTTCCAACAATCGTCAACACGGCAAATATCTGTTCGAGTTGCCTGTCAGCTTATGGCCTCGGCCATTGTTGCGGAAAAGACTTACGGCTCGGACAGATCCAGGGCAGGGGAACCCCAAGAGGACAGTCCCCTCGATTTTCGCAGTCTTTGAAGCCGCAAGTGCGGTCTTCCCAATATTTAGTCAGGCTTCGTGATGAGAACGGTAGAAAGTACTCACGCAAGGAACAAAATCGATGGTGGGAATCCTTCGGCTTCCTGCACATCGACTCCCCAAAAACGCAGGATTTGCAGGTATCTGCAAATAAGTCAGCTTTCATGAGGCATGAAAATTGGCTGTCGACTTACGCTCCACGCAAAACTCAGAGTAGAGTCTTATAGATCCTTCACGTCGTATATACGCATGCTTCCTGGAGCAGCCATCGAAATGGCAGGTCCTATCCCATCTTGATACTGAGGAGCAGCATGAAGAGCTGCTGCTGCAAGACGAGCCGGTCACCGAGAGCTTACGGATGACGGGCATGGCTTCCGTCGTTCCGTGATAATCGGCCTACCAGTGACTAGTTTGCCGCTGGTATATTGTACCGGGGCGGTTTATTAGTATTGTCGGGTTCGATGCGGGTGTAGCTATAGATGAAAGCACCAAGAAAAATGGAGAAGCGGAGTGAAGAGAAGTGGGTGGATGGGAAAAGGCCAGAGGAATTGGTTTTGAAAGACAAGGTGGTTTGACGGAGGTCAAGGTGAATGCAGGAGCACGTCCAGCTGAAGGAGGCCGACTGGGACAAGGACCTCGTGAGGTGAGTGCGACAATAGCTTCATCCCATCTTTTCAATGGTGGTGTGGCTCGGCTTTGTCCAGATCAACTCAGACGTGTAGAACCGCCTGACCACGCGACCGGCTTGGAGGTAGCTGTACCATCCACTAATTTACTTATCATACAAACCGTCATGAAAATGTTGAAATTTTCTTGTTAGGAAAGAAAATATGAGGTCTAATTCAGGAGCATGGACGTCAACCGAAGTGGGCAGATATGCCGTTGCGGTTCCCCAAAACCTGGCGTGATCCCATCGAGTGAATGAGGATTCAAGCTTGCGCAAAAAAAGCCTCTTCAGTCTCATTCGAAGTCGAAGCTGAGTGCCATTCTCGCAAATATTTCCAGCATATACTCAGAGCTAGGGTACGTCTGGAAATTCTACTTCTATCGCAAAAAGTTCATTCATTAACTCGATACCGTTTGATCTTTGGCTGCGGACGATCGGTAGAAACCGAAGTTCCCGCCGGTGTACCGATCTTTTCCTTGCGAACAGACGTCCGATAAGACGCAGGCGAAACGAGCCTAGCTTGACAGCAGTTCGGGCAGAACGGGCGGAGTAGTCTAAATGACGCGCGGATGTGCGATGCGCGATGCGCGATGCCACGCGGAATCGCGGGTCTGGAGGCCGAGAGAGAGAAGAGAGAAGTTGGACCCCAGCAGCTTTCTTGGAAGTACAACTGTAAGCATCAGCCACACGTGGCCCCTGGATTGGCCGGCTGACGGAGGGTTGAAGCTCCCTCAAGGGTCTTGAGCTATCACATGGGGACCGACTTTGGTGGCATGCGCTCAGCAGACTAAGACAACACTAACAAAAGGCGACTAACCAATCACGTCTGGCTTGATAGTACCAGTGATTTCAATGAAGCGAATGCAGATTCCAGCCCACGACCCACGGAAATCACTTTGTGTCATAGTCTTGTTTTTCATTTATTGCATTTATTGGGGTTGGAGACATCAAGTTTCTAGCCACGTAAGGAGCCTCTGGTGGCAACTCGATCTGTGAATATGTCTTCAGTTACGACCAGCAAGCTCTATCACCAATGAAGCTTTCCGTCACAACCTGCAATACTCCAGCAATTGACGAAGCTAGCAACTAGAAGGGAGACCGCGTCAAAAGACTTAGACTGAAAACGGACCAACTAAGGGCGGTCGCCGAACTTTTCGACATCTCTTGTTGAGACATGATGGTTCAGCAAGGGCTTCAGGTTCGAAAAAGGGTCGAAAACATTCATTGATCGAACGGCCTACCATCGAATGAATGATCTTCTCATTGGAACCCCGAGCACAACGCGGAAGTCCACTAGAAACGCGAAAAGCGAGCCCTCTGACAATTGGCACCGCAATGTCAAAGCGCCCCATAGTCTCTTTCGTGTCTTGTCAGATCGCCATCAAGAGGTTTTAGAAGAAATCGCTCGGAACTCAAGAAGCCCACTTCCCTTGCATCTTCCACCTCTTCGGCCCCCGGAACTCTCGAGGCAGTGGCCCCGAGCTGACAAAGGCCCCCCCATGATATATTACAACTACATCCGACAGCTGACAGTCCAGGGGTCGGACCAGAAACGATGCAATGCTTAGACGTGGCCAACGCGGACTCTTTTCTCACCCTTCCGCCCTGATAATCTGACCGACGAGGTCTTCCAGCACGGACGCCGCCCTACGCAAGTCCGGAGCTTCGCCATCCATACCAGCGCTGCAAGGCACAGGTGGCGCAATTGACCCGCATGTTTCCATCGGTCCGGCATGCGGAACCTCCCACTCTTGACCGCCGCCAAGAGAATTAGAGCACGGGTCACGGCTGCTCAGGCTCTGGCCATGAACCACGTTCCGTGGTGCCGATGGTGTGAATTCGTTTCTAGGAGCAGCTCGACCGAGATCTCGCGACACTTCTCTGCTCGCGGCATGACGCGCGGGAACCAGGGATCGTTCGGCGGCTGGTGGACTACGTAGCAAACGAGCGGATGATGAATCCACTTGCGACAGCTTTCAGCCCGGTTTTGTATATAATGCACCAAGTCGTTGTTGGAGGGTTTCCCGATTTTGCCAGTTGATCTGTGATGGAATGTGACATCACTTAATGAAGTTTTAGTGAGTGACCGGTGGAACTACCAACAAGATCAAGCACCTGCCGGCTCGAGCATCACTTACCACACGTTGATTTGTTGATCGAAGTCTTTGCATTTCTCAACGACCTTTGCAATATTTCTCATCCAGGCTTCTTCCCCGTGGTATCCCATTAAAGATGTTGCTCGGTTGATCATTCTTCGGGATGAAGGTTCGGCGAGGTAGTAGAACCAGCTCTTTTCTTCTTCTGGTTGGATGTCATCTTCCAGGATATTCAAAGCACTAGGCTGGGTTGCCGGGGTAGCAACTTCTGAAGGGGGCGAAGGAAACAAGTCTGGATAAGTAAGCTGGGTGATTCCACTTGACGGCAGTGGTATTTCGCATCTCAGCTCACTGCAAAGCATATCAATCAGGAATGTGTAGTCAAGACTAATTAAAATGCTTCCAACTTACCACTCGGACTTCATGCAAGACCAATAAAGGCGCTGCTCCAGCCGGCGTGCCTTTTGGGAACTGTTTTCCAATGTTCGCCGCAGCGGACCTTCCCGATTGAATCTTCCAAGCAAATCTATCAATAAATTAGAATTACCCCCCCTGATTTGATTTAATTAATCGGGATGGAGCGCTGCCCCAGATTCATGCCCATGGGGTAACGGGAGTCGGATCTCGGGAACCAGGGTCTCTGGAAGTCGGAATCAGGGGCACAAAGTGCAGTTTGAAGCTGGCCGATACTCCTTGATCACGTTTAATGGAACCAGGCGACTTTGGTAGTGTTATTGGGTCCCAAAGGTGTTTCGGGGACTATCGGCGGAGGGAGACATCCCGCATCCACCCTTTCTCCAACGGTCTCTACAAACTCACTGGACAAACACCAAACAACCGGATTTGCCTTTGATCCGTTACCACATGACATATGTCATCATGAGGCTCTTTTCTGATATCGAGCTGTTATCAAATGCGAAGAGGAAGGTTCGCCTAGTCGGCTCCCACACTATCGCCAATCGCCTGGTACTCAAACACATGTGAACAGCCGTTTCAAAATTAGTCCAGCTGAAGATCAAAACGAAGAGACTTTTGAGCAGAAGAACAGTCGCCACGACGCTGTGCGAGACCTCGACACCAGAACGCAAGAACATTATCAAATTTGTTATCAAATTCGGCATATCTCACCATGGCCAGTCAACAGCAAACGCGCGTTCTCCGAGTCGGCATCATCGGATGCGGGGAGATCACACAGGTCGCCCACATTCCGAACATCAACTACCTCTCCGCAAAATTCCGGACCACATACCCTTTGCGATATCTCCCAGCAAGCTCTGCAACACTGCGCCAGAAAGGTTCAAGGGGGAACGCCAAAGACGACGACAGATGCTGCCGAGCTCTGTGCATCACCCGAAGTTGATGTCGTGGTCATCGCCAATGCCGATGCATATCACGTCGAGCATGGCCTTTTAGCCCTGAAGAATGACAAGTTCACCTTGGTTGAGAAACCAGCCTCAGTCTGTTTCCGGGACATTGATCATTTGATAGAGGCAGAGAAGAAGTCCAAGGGCATGGTCATGGTTGGCACGATGCGTCGGTTCGCGACTGCTTTCACGGACGCTGTCGAGGAAGTCGGGGGCTTGGATAAGATCCAGTACGCGAGAGTCAGAGACATTATTGGTCCTAACTCAACATTCGTCGACCAGTCTGGCACGTTTCCTCAAAAGTTCAGCGACTACAGTGACGAGGACGATGCGGGCCGTTTGAAGCGTGAAGCGGCATTGCCGACCAAGCCTTGGTCAAGGAGTTCGGCGTCCCTGCTACACCTGCCTCGAAACTCATGTTGAGGCTTCTTGGAGGGTATGTTTCCATGCTGTTTATTTCGAGAGAATGAAATGCTTACAAAAGTAAATAGGCTCGGGACTCATGATCTCTCTGCCATGAGAGAGATCATCGGCATGCCCAACAGCGTCGCCGGCGCTGTCCTTGCTTTTCCAAGCGTCTTCAGCGTCCTCTTCAAATATGACGACTTCCCCGTGACATACGAGTCGGGTATCATCGGCGTTCCCCAATTTGATGCCCACATCGAGGTGTACTCTCAGAACAAGATCGTTCGTGTCAACTATGATACTCCTTACGTGAAGGGTCTTCCGGTCACGATGACGATCCGGGAGTTGATCGGCGAAGGGGGCTTCCAAGAGCGGACGGTCAGAAAGACGTATCAGGATCCCTACACGATGGAGTTCTTGGAATTGTATGACTGCGTTGTCAACGGGAAAAAGCCTAAGACCAGCGCGGTTGATGCAAGGAACGACATTGAGCTATTCAAGATGATACTCCAAGCTGATGCTGATAGATTTCAGACCAGACAGTAGTGACGCTCGCTGAACGGTGGATCCGAATCTGTCTTTCGAATATTGGCCTGTAAATATTGAGGATCCTGTCGATCAGGCAGTTTGATGTCTAAACTTCAATATTATATGCCATGCGCCCAAACTCGCAAGCCTTGTCATGCCATATTTCATGATTGCGTGTTTTTTCATGTTTGCGTGCGTTATCCGTATCCCCCAAGGCATTCTCGCCATACATGTATTATCGGCCAAGTAGGTCGGTATTCCGATTCTTGCAACTCTCGATAGCTTGAAATTTTTGCTGCCCGGCTGGGCAGGCAGTATTTGCTCCAACATCACTTCCCCAGTTGGTAAGCGGACGTAATCGATGCCAGCCCATGGTCGCAAGAGACCACGAGACCCGGCATACCACGTAGCGGCCTTGCTCACAACCTTGGACAAAGGACCAAGATAGCCTCATACCCAGCTTACGCCTGAGAACAGATGCCTTGAAGTGAAATCGCTCGCTCCAGAGTCCTCAAATGTCACGAGGCACCTCAAGGAAGGCTGTCGTGTCAGGTATAGTTGTAACCATTAAGTCAACGTCAACATGTCAGCGGGACTTACAGATACTGAGTGACAAGAGGTGCAAGAGATGCACCTTGAGTATGATACCTCATCTACGACGTATTCATACGGCCTGGGACGCCCTCTTCCTTGGCTTGCCTATAACCGGTTGAATACGCCATACTGTCGTGCGGCACAGCCGGACGTGTCATGGAATCAACAGAATTCTCGGGCGTGAGAAGACCTGTGGGCAATGTCGAAAGAGTTGGCATAGTCCTGGTTTGGGGCATTTCACTGCTGGAAGCGCCGCCTTCTGGACGATCAGCAAGCTGAAGGAGCAGAAACCCTTCTTCAAACTGGCGGAGAACCTCTTCCAAAGACGCGCCGGCCCTGATGCGTCTCACGACCTCGAAGGCCTGCGTCTCAGGCATCGACCGGATGGCACCCAAAAAGCTATTGAGTGTTCCATTTTGCCGTTCAAGCTCGGTGTACTTCCTCTTCAGCGCCGCGTTGCGGGACTCGGACGGGTCTGCGGTGTATACGCATTCGAAATTCTTGACTACGCATTGGGAGCAGCTGGGTTGGTCGGCGGAGCACTTTTGTCGAAGATTAGTGCGGGATGATTTGGCTATGCTTCATCTGGGGCGGCCAACTTTGGTTTTGCGCTTCTTGCAGCTTTCGCAAGCAACCCATACATTGCGTCGGGCACGTTTTTGGTCGACTGATGAGGTCGGCGAGCTCGGGGCGGGCTCGGAGTCCAAGGCGGGACGGAGTTCCCGGTAGCATCGGTTGTCGGCCATACAGAAACGGGAGGGAATCGTTCGTTCGTTCACGGCTCAAGGGCCATGGTCTCGCGGCGACAAGTTGTCTCGGGTCGGTTCGAATGCTTCTTGTTATTGAGTTTGGCGGGAATTTCGCCAATTTGGACTGCCGACCAACAATTACCATGCATCTTCTCACCCGTTGGATGGTCGCCCCTTAAAAGAAGGCCGTACAACGCACGGGTTCTCCGCCCTCGTGCGTGACGTAAGTTTGATTTGGTATTCTGGGGATCGAGATCGCGCTGCAATGTTTTGGTGCCGGGGCCGCATCTTGATTGGCTGTCATTGTCGATAGGTTACAATATGGTCGTTGCTAGGCGAAAAAGAAAGCTTTGGGTGGGAGAATCGAGATTGCGATCGAGATTCCCATGGTCAATTTGACGGCGTTTTCCGCGGTCTAGCCACTACACACGTGACACCAATTCGGAGCTGAGGCTTCGAATGATTCACCATGCGGTGAAGATGAAGGTTGATTCCGGTCAGCCATACCCATTTCTCAATCAAAATTTTTTCCGTCACGGTATCGTCAGATATCTTCACCGACTGGGTGCATGCGTCTCGGTGAGTTCGGTGAGTTCCTCACACTCTGTAGTTGGTCAACAGATTCGGGCCTCGGACCTAATGCCGACCAAGTGCGTAAGATGCAACATCAACTAGAAAGTGTGAGAGCAAGTCATTATTTGCAAGGTCACTTTAACCTACTGTACCTCACTCGAGCAACGTCGTCCTGACTCACCACGGAGTGACGGCCCTGACGATCTCTTCCAGCTATCACAGGGAAACAAACTTGTATAACTGAGCGACTCACTGTGCTCATCTCGCTGTGAATTGGCCCTTGCGGTCATGTGCCCCGAGTGGACCAGTGTCGCATTCATCATACTTTTGACATATGACCTGTTCATCTCGTGTCTGCAGTCCCAACGAACAAGGTAAACAACGTGACCAAGGTGTAAGTCCGGCCGTTGAAGGTGAGTCGACCGCGAGTGCGATCCCCTCCCCTCCGCCAAGCAGTCGAATTCACTTGGCTCGCCATGAATTCACTCTCCCAAGCCACGAGATGAGCGACGCCTTCAACGGACCAACGGACCAACTTCGCCCAATGCTCAAGCCCTTCACCGCACCGAAATGACATCAACTCCAGCCGGTCCCCGGCCCCAAAGAGGCACAATGTCCAGGGCGCGGGACGCTAAAACCCCGCACGCCATTTCATCCATATTGGCCTCCCTAGCTCTCCCAAGCTCACCAAGCTCCCGCAGCGACCGGGATGTTTAATATGAGCTTATGAACTCTCATAGCTTCCCCCGCACGCTCGCGCCTTCAACGGTGGGAAAATTCTCCAGCTTTCGCCCAGCTTGGCGTTCTCGCCGCCCAGCCCCTCCCCGCGCCGTCCAAGATCGCGTCCTGAGGATATCGCCTTGCCTCTCCAAGTCCTTCCAGTCTTGGCCTTACTCAATTTCGGCGCTTCTCAATGGTCCGGCACAGCAGCTTCGGCTCTCGGGCGAATGCCAGCCGGACCATGTCGAAGTTCGACGGGGACGCTTCATGAAGTCGTGAAGCAGTATAAAAAGGCGTGAGAGGTCGTATTGACGCCGTCCCCGACTCCCCGCCAGTCTGAAGAGAGAGAAAGAGGGTTAGAGACGCCTCAAGCGAAATCTAGCTACTGTCCTCGTCCTCGCTCTCGTCAACCGTCAAAGATGGCGCTCACAAAGATCCTGTCCTCGGTGCTCCTCTTCGCCTCGCTCGCTGCCTCCAAGTGGATCGTCCCCGGAGGCAGATGGCGTGACACCGAGGGAAACCTCGTTAATGCCCACGCCGGCGGCGTCACTCTCGACCAGGAGACCGGCAAGTTTTTCTGGTTCGGCGAGTACAAGATCGAGGGCCAGGAGGAGGGCGGCGGCGTCTCCGTCTATAGCTCCGACGACCTGGCCACATGGGAGTTTCACGGAAAGGCCCTTGAGCCGGTCGAAGGCCATCCGTACATCTCGAACGACATGATCATTCAGCGCCCCAAGGTCGTCTACTCCGAGCCAACTGGCGAGTATCACGTACGTCTAATTCAGACCGGTGCTGTGGATTTCAATTGACTAATCTCTTCCAATAGATGTGGTGGCACGCCGACAACTCAACATACGGCCTCCTCCTCCAGGGCCTGGCTACCTCCACCAACATCACCGGCCCCTACACCTTCGTCGACGCCACCGCGCCCCTCGGCAACTGGTCTCAAGACTTTGGCATTTTCACCGACTACAAGGACGGCCGCTCCTACGCCCTCTACTCCAACGGCGACCGCCGCGAGGGTCGCGACGTCTACGTGAGCGCCTTCAACGAGGAGCTCACAAACGTCACCGAAGTCGTCCACCGCTTCGACAAGTACGACCTCGAGGCGCCCACCATCATTCAGACCGACTCCAGCTACTATGCCATCATGTCCCACAAGACGGGATACCGCCCCAACAACGTCGTCGCCTTCCGTGCCGACGCCCTCTCCGGCCCCTGGTCCCAGCCTTTCTTCGTCTCCGACGCCTACACCCGCACTTACAACTCTCAATCCGGTTTCTCTCTCAAGATCAACGGCTCCGAGGTGACGACCTATCTCTACCTCGGCGATCAGTGGGACTCCAACTCCCTCTGGGAGAGTCGCTACATCTGGCTTCCTCTCATCGTCGACGACGAGAAGAAGTCAGTCCACGTCGAATGGCACGACATCTACGACCTTGATATCAAGACTGGTGTCGTCACCCCGATCGAGGGAAAGACGTACTACGCCCACGACTCCGCCACCACCTCCGGAAACGCCTTCAAGCAGGAGGCCAACTTCGCCAGTGGCGGCTCCATCGTCACCGGCATCTACGGCAACGACAGCAAGGTCATCTTCGAGGGCATCGAGGGCGCCGGCGAGCCCCAATGGGTCTCATTTTACTACCAGAACACGGACGACATGGGCTTCGGTGACCAGCCTGGCGGCACCCCTGATCGCATCGGAGGATCGTGGCAGCTGCGTCGCATTGCGAGCGTCATCGTCAACGGCAACGAGCAACAGGTCGAATCGCTTTACCAGCGCGACACGCATAAGGGTATCATCCTCTCCACGCCGTTGAACCTGACCTTGGAGGCGGGCTCAAACAACACCATCACCATCGGCGGCCTGTGGAACGGTTTCGACTACAAGGGAGCTGACATCGACCGCATCGTCGTCTACCCTCCAGAGGGAAGAAGCCCGTGAAATGCAAATAGTAGTCTAATGCAATCATGAATATCGAGACTGGATAGCAACTAAACGATACATATGTCTTCCCATCGCGCGTTATTGATACTTGCATTGCAAGGCATCATTCCGCGAACACACACTTGGCCAGCTACGACGCAGCTCTCGCCGTCGTCTGATCTTCTCATCCTAAGCGACGTTGACTAGTGAGCACTACCCAAACTTCGTCACTACTGCGGCATCAACGGGCGTGTTGGGCATGTAGTGACCTTCAAGTATTCCCAACCTCGTGGACCTGATTCCTTGAGAGGCGGCCTGCCAAGCCTGTTTGTGCCTTCGGGTGTGCTGCCTCATCCGCAGCTGTTCGTCCGGTCGTAGTACACAACTTCCGTCACCCACAAGTCCCAATCCGCCAAGCCAAGATTCCACGTCCCATTTTCTAAGAAACAGCCCACTTTCGTCGTTGGCGGCAAGGAGGTCCATTTCTCTGAAGCTCTCCTTGATATTGGGCGCAGTTCCACCCCGAGACCCAAGGAGGAACGCCCTATATCTTCGCCAGCAGCTTTCCTCCAAAGCAGACGATGTCCAGACGTCCGTCATGTAGCAATATAGCACTTGTCATGGGTGTAAAAACATCCGCCACAGGCTCTTCGTAGTCGACGTGGGCCCAGGATGCACTAAGACCCTCGTGTTTTAGAGACTTGAGGCTGGTCGAGTGGGAAAGTCTGAATTCGCAGCTCAAGCGGGATCTTCGGCATTTTCCTTGACTGGGAGAAAGTTGATAAGCCGAAACTCACTGCTGCGGAGCGCAGAGTCGTAGACAAAAGCATCTTCACTGCGAGTTTGCGAGGTTGTAGATTCACTCATACTCGATAGGTGTGATGGCCGTGGCAAGCTTGTAGGGAAAAAATTCGATTCCGTAAAAGAATAGCCGTCTAAGTTGTGTGTTATTTTCCGTTTGATGACTGTTTTCTTGCTCAGCCTAGGACTAACCCGCCGACAAGGCAGACTGCCGCTGATCATTGCTTGGCATGAACAAGTGGAATGACATATTCTCTTGTGATGTAATAGCAAATCTGTATTCAAACAGCCTTTATTGATAGCCCATGTCTATCTCTGAATTCGCCGGACTTCCTAGAAGCCGATCAGTCGCTTAAGCAACTCGCTATAACCTTCCTGGAAAGCATACCCGACTCTTAACGCCTTTCTTCTACTTATTCTGTCCCCTCGCCATTCTTTCAATCGTGCCCACGAGCTACTTGCAGGCATTTTGCCGCATGTTAGGCCAATAAGTAGGGATAAGTACAGCGCTAACAGCCACGGGAAAGAGACCAATAACCCTGAGCATGTGAAGGCACACAGAAGGAATGAATCCGTAGGTGTATTATAAGTCAAGGATAACTTACACCCGATCCTCCCTGTGGCTGAAAGCACGCCTCCTGCAGATACCCTTGAAGCCATGGAGATACCAACGCTTAGGAGGTGTGCACATCTGCCTTGGCAATCGCCTCCGTAACCGACTCGATCAGTGGATCGGCCTCGGCCTTTTTCTCAACGGACTCGACTGTTGAACTTCCAGCCTCTGCCTGCGCGGCTCGTTCGGCCTCCTTACGGGCCTTCTTGCGGGCCTTATCGGCCTCCTTTGCCGCCTTTTTGGCGGCAGCCTTCGCTGCGGCTTCCTCCTTCTGCTTACGAACCTCCTCTCCACCGAAAGCATCCTTCCACTCCTCGATCTTTGTCGCGGGAATGAGGGAGAAGAGATGCTTGGGCTCGCCAAGCTTGTGGCCAGGCTTGATGGCGTCAACGAGCCAGGTATCGGGAATGATAGGCTTGCTGTCAACGCCGAGCTGCTCGAAGATGGCCTTGGAGGTGTTCGGAAGGAAGGGGCTGACAAGAGATGCAAGAAGGTTGATTTGGTTGAGGGCAGTGCCAACAACAGCGGCGCAGCGGTCGGGCTCCTCCGTCAGCAGCCTGTTGTCAAGTTTGTTGTCCTGTAGCAGCTTGTTGCCGAGTGCAGAGATGGACAAGACGGTGAAGAGAGAAGCCCTCATCTTGGTGTCTTCCATGTTCTTGATGTACTCCTTGAGGAGAGCGTTTACCTCGTTGACGTGGTTCTTCAAGTAGTCGTTGGTGAACTTGGTGTAATCCGGAACAGCGCCCTCAGTCTTGGCCTGGCAGAACTTGTTCACTCTCTGGCAGAAGTTTCCGAGGTTCTTCAAGAGTTCATTGTTGTTGCCGTCAACCATCTCCTGCCACATGAACTCGGAGTCGGAAGTCTCTGGGCGACGGGCAAGAAGGTAGTATCTCCAGACATCAACGGGGACCTCGGTCTGCTGGACCTGGTTGCCGAAAACACCGACACCTCTCGACTTGCTAAATTTGCCGCCCTCGTAGTTGAGGTATTCTGTGGTGGAAATCTTGTGCAGCTTTGTCCAGTTCTCGCCAGTACCGAGCTGAGAGCCGGGGAAAATGATGGTGTGGAACTGAACGTTGTCCTTGCCCATGAATTGGTAGAGCTTGACATCGTCGGGGTTCTTCCACCACTGCTCCCACTTCTTGCCTTCAAGATCGGCGCCGTCGGTGTAGTTCTTGGTGATGGAGACGTAGCCAATGCAGGCGTCGAACCAGACGTAGAACACCTTCCTTGCGTAGTCCTCGCCAACTTCGCCGGTAGGAATGGGAACACCCCACTTTAGGTCTCTGGTGATGCCGCGAGGCTTCAAACCCTTGTCGATCCATGCTTGAGTAATCTGTTCGGCGTTGTTGCTCCAAGCACCCTTCTTGCTGGAAGACTTGAACCACTCGACGAGCTCATCCTTGAGCGTATCCAGTCTCAAGAACAGGTGCTTCGTCTTCCGCTTCTCAGGAGTGGCTCCATCGAGCTTGCAACGGGGGTTGATCAGCCAGCCAGTGGCCTTGGCGGCAACGTCGTCGTCGGCAGCGGCGTTGGGGTCGGTCTCGGGCTCCAAGGGGTCGAGCAGGTTGCCGCACTTGTCGCACTGGTCTCCTCTCGCACCGTCGTAATTGCATACCGAGCACACACCCTCGACGAAACGGTCGGCAAGAAAAGTGTTGTGGGCCTCGACTGGGCAGAAGGGCTGAGTAGTTTCGCGCTCCTCAATGTAGCCATTCTTCCACAGCTTGGTAAAGATGTCCTGGACGATCTCGGTCTGCTGGGGAGTGGGTGTTCGGCCGAAGATGTCGAAGGAGATGTCGAAGTAGTCGTAGATGCCCTTGTGAATGGCGTGATATTTTGCGCATAGGGTAGCGGGGTCGACACCCTCTTCGAGAGCCTTGGTCTCGGTCGCGGTGCCGTACTCGTCGGAGCCGCAGATGTAGATTGTGGGGTTGCCGCGAGCGCGGGAGTAGCGGGCGAAGACGTCGGCGGACAGCACAGAACCGATGATGTTGCCCAGATGAGGGACGTTATTGACGTACGGCAGGGCGGAGGTAATGAGAATGTTATTCTTGCCCTTGACGGGCAAGATGGGCTCGGTGGTAGCCATCTCGAGGGATGCGATCGCGGGTGGGGTTTGCGAAAGATTTGAGGAACTTGGGACCGTTGGATGGGTATGACGCTGTTCGCAGCGGATTTGCTTGGCCGGGTTGCGTCAATTGACAGTAGAGAAGACACGTCGAATGTCCCCTGCTGTCGTTGTTCACGGGTTGATTGGTATTCGAGAGCGTCAAGAATCCAAGCAAAGAGGGAGAGACAGGGCAACGAGTAGTGGCGACAACTAGCGAAAGAAGGGGAAAGGAGTCACGCCTTCCTCTGAAAACTGGCTGACTCCGACTCTGATTGACCCAGAAGCCACAACCCCGCACTATTCCCCTTTGGGATGAGGGGCAGCCGTTGACTTTCAATTGGGTCCCTTTTTTAGGGACCTGCCCTGCTAACATTTCGGTCGGCCGCCCTGAACCAATCAGAACTCTCAACTGACCTTCGCCATTCTCGGTGTGTCCCGGTCTGACTTCACCAACTGGTTTTATTTTCGTTGACCAAACAACCACATTCTTCGTCTGATGTCTTCATGTACCATCAACTTCAACTTTTGAGTATGCCAGCTCAATAACAACAAGTTTCTCCTGTGTTTGGCAACCCCTGGCTCAGCCACTGCTACTCCGAAATAAGCAAGCGTCGAAGTATCTGCAGATGATGTCTGCTTCCGTCGACTCGGGGCTCTGTGGCCTCGCATCGCAACACACAAGTTATGCCATTGCAATTGGTCCAATTTCGGGACGACCCCGAGCAATCTGCGTCAACCCGGAGCCAGATTCGCTCGTCGCCAGCAGCTTGTCTCCCGTGAAGTTGCCAGCAGTGAAATCAAAAGTCACCAAAGCGAATGACGGCAAACGGCCGGAGTATATGAGCACTTGCACTACTCATATGCGGCTGAAATATCTCCATCGAAGTATCTTGCTCAAGCTTGGGCGGTCGGTGAGGGGATCGCTCAGAGCTCGGCTGGCCTTGCGAGTTCTTCATATCTTCGTTAGATACTTCGTACTCCACGCCCTCGATTTTCCTGCTGATCGGGTATTGTCCGTGGGCCAAAGGGCTGGCGACATCAGCACCGAGAAAGACAACGACCCGCAAGGCGTTGCCGTAAATAGAGCCCTTGTCACCAACCTGCTCTGCGCGTTCTTCGAAGTCAATGTGGTTGATACCTAATGCTTCAACCCAGAGCAGCCGTGTTCCTCGCTTCGGCCGAAGCGTCATTTGTTAGAGATGGCGGATTCGTAGTCATTGATATTAGACGAAAATCGTCCGGACCGAGCCAGTTGCCATCAACGATCGCTGAAACAGAGTCTGCTGATTGTTGCTTTTCCGAATAGCTGTGCGGCGTTTACATCTGACCCAACAGAAGAACTTCGGGCGTATCGCAATTTCTAGCATGCAGGGAACCATGATCAGTAACGCAGTTGGTGTTTGGACTAATTTGTCTTTGTCAACCCGAAATACTTGCAGCACATCAAAATGGTCGACGAGTCGGTATTCCAAGCTTCGGTAGTCAGTGTCAAGTAGTATTACCCCCAGACAACCGTATTTCCCTCAACATCTGAGATGAACCCGCCGCTGCCTAACCTTTCAACCCTTGCAGCGAAGATTATAGCGAGAAAACAAGGGCGTACTGTATTGATGGCTTCACAGGCCGTGATACGCCATTCGTGGTGAAGTTTGAAAGCTCCCCATACCCAACCATCATTTCCGTTTCCTGATAATCCAGGCTAAACCATTAACATACTAATAGCTATTTCACGCCATAAGGTATGCTGCGTCCAGCCCTCATGAAGTGGAAGAAATCATTGGCTGATGAACGTCGAAAGCATCGAAGGCATTGTGCGTAGAAGAGCATAATAAAGCCGTATAAGTCAACTATCGTGTAGGTCAAAGACTTCAACCACGCCGCCATACCTGCCCACAGCCAACACCCTCCCATCCGCCGAAAACGCCGCGGCCGTAGCCATCCCATAGATCCCCGACGACGTCCTGACCTCCGCAAGAACCCGCCCTGAAGACACATCAGACACATCCAACCCCCACTCCGTCCGACACGCCAGGAACCTGCAGTCCGGCGATATAGCCAACGGCCACCCCTCGCAGGTCCTCGCTTTATTCAACTCCCAACACGACGTTCTCTGGGCTTCGTGCTCCCAGATATACACCGCCTTCGACCAGACAGACACAACTAAGCTCCCGTCGGTCGAGATCCCCAAATCACACGCTCCCGTCCCCGCGGCCGTGACCACCCCGTCGACTTCCATCCTCCTCTTCGTTCTCCCCGATCGCACATCCGAAATCCTCGTCGTTCCGTCTTTGGACAACGTGACGATGTCCCCGTTCGGCATGAACCTCACGCGCGTCGTCTCGGCATGGTTGACGATCCCGGTCAACTTATTCCACCGCAGCATCTGCGTTTCCGGCGTCCTCGGGGTTGCTTCGTGGACAACGACCCTGCCCTTCCAGTCAGTGGCAGCAAACATCTTGCCGTCTTGACTGAACCCTGCAGGCCTCGCCATACCATTCAGATGAGCATCTCCCACGCCCTTCAACCCGATCCTCTTCAGGCCCGCCACCTGCTCAAACGCCGCATGGTATCTCCCATCCTCACTGAACACTACGCCCGAACGTTTGTCCAACTCGGAGGGGACGAGTCTAGCGGCTACCTCACCAGCCCGGGGCTGAAAATCCCAAAGCTGAGTAGTAGATTGGACCAACAGACCCTGCCCCGATTCATGGGACACGGCTATGAGACCGGTCGGTGAGATGGCGAGTGATGTTACTTCAACGTCAAGGCACAGATGCCGGCCTGCTTCTCGCAGGCGGAGGGCGGGAGGGGCAGTGGTGTTGTCGTGGGGGTCGAGCAAGCGGAACGTGCCTGCGATCGAGTGTGCTAAGCTGAACTCGTCAGTGCGAGATGGGAGCCGAAGAGTGAAGACAAGATCTTACTTTTGGGCGATTACGTCCTGATAACTAGGCCGCTCATCAACAGCATCAATGATGGTGGGTTTGAGGGTGGTCATTTTGCCGTTCTCAGAGCATCTCCGAGGTGGTATTGGCGATATCATCAAAGACAGTGTTGACAGGCGGTCGCACACTTATGAGCATCAAGCAATGGTCCATGTCCGTCACATGTCCTGATTGTCCGATAAGCCTTATTGGCACTGCCTGCGCAATGGAATGTCTTGGCGTCCCGGAAACCTACAACGCGCGCGAGTCGCTGCAAGCCGTCTTTTTTCGGTGTCGAAGTTGCTACGCGCGATTGGGTTCTTTGAGCAAGGGGAATGAAAACCTCTCAACCGCATATGTCGGGCGAGCTGCGCCTCCACTGTCGAATCGTTCGCCAATCCCACCGTTGAAAATGCGCCTAGCGGCACCGAATGGGGCATCAAATGGTGTTTCTTTTGGACACCTAAACTATACACACATTACATCCACACACACCCATTACTGACCAAAGACCTCATCGTAGTTGGTGAGGCAATACCTGTAACGAACCTTGGAGTCCTCGATACCGTTCATGGCCTGCCTCAGCCCGTCCGCGCTGATGGGGACCTCCTGCACCCAAGTCTTGATGCCCTTGTCGGCCGCCAGCTGCAACATCTCCAAAGTCTCACGCCTGCTGCCCAAGTGCGAGCTGCCAATGAAGCAGCCATTGGGGAGAAAGTCCTGGTTGCGGACGGTAATACCACCGCCGCCGGGCAGGCCGACGGACACCCACTTGCCGTGAACGTCGAGCAGGCTGAGGTAGGCCGAGAGATCGAAGCCCTCGAACGAGTTGGCCGTGTTGAGGATGAGGTCGAACGTCATCTTGTGAGGCTCGTTCCAGCCCTTCTCGCCCGAGGCCAGGTACCCGTCGGCGCCCATCTTGAGGGAGTCGGCCTCCTTGGACCGCGAGCGCGAGATGGCCCAAACCTCGGCGCCGAGCGCCTTGGCGAACATAATGCCGAAGTGGCCAATGCCGCCGATGCCGACGACGCCGACCTTCTTGCCGGGACCGCACCCGTTGCGGATGAGCGGGCTGTAGGCAGTGAGACCGGCGCACAGCATCGGCGCGGCGACGGTGCTCGGGAGGCCTTCGGGAATGGGGAAGACCCTGTTATGAGAGATCAGTCTTGAGTTCGGGGTTCGATGACAGTGATTGGTTGGGGAGGAAACGCTCACCAGTGCTCGTGGGTGCGGACGTGGGAGGAGTAGCCGCCCTGGGAGATGGCGCCGGAGTCGGGGAAGGTCGAGCCGTAGGTGTCGAGCTGCTCCTTGCAGTATGTCTCGTTGTCGTTCTTGCACTGGCGACAGTTGAGGCAGGCGTAGGACTGGGCGCCGACGCCAACGCGCTCGCCGGCCTTGATCTTGGTGACCTTGGGGCCGACTCTCAGAGCCTTGCCGACGATTTCTGAGCTAGTCAGTAGTTGAAGTAAAAGTAAAAGGAGGTTTATATCGGCGAAAGCTTACCGTGACCGACGGCCAGAGGGTATGGCTGAGCACCCCAGTCACCCTTGATGGTGTGAACGTCACTGGCGCAGACGCCGCAGCACTCGATCTTGATGTCGACATCGTAGTCGCCGAAGGGCTTGGGGTCGAACTCCTGCTTCTTGAAGTCTTGCCAGGTCTCGGCGCTGTTGACCTGGAAGCCGGTGAACTTCTCGGGGATGTTGGCCATGTTGTCTGATATAGCCGCGGAATAGAAGGAGGGTATGAAATATGAATTGGCTTCCTCTGCACGACTTTCACCTATGAGCTATGTAGAGAATCAGAGTATCAAGACGAGAAGGAAGAGAGGAAGAGTAAGACCAAGGAAGGCCCCAGACGGGCCAGAGGGCACCGAAGCGGATGAAATACTCTGGCCATCGCAGAGCTGTCCCCCCAAGAAAACCCCCCACCTTCCAATCCCATTCGCGGCGCGTGGAGCAACGGACATGATCCCTGGGTGAGGGGCAACGCCAACTGCGGCGGACAAGGAGGGGCCAATGTCGCGCCTCAATGTAATCCCATGCGAGATGGATGGACGGAGGAGGGGAACGGGGGCGGGACCCCGGCCCAGGCAAGGCTAGGCCGCTTGTCGAGGTCGCAGAAATCCCCATTGTAGATATGCATCTCACGTTCGACCGTCACGATAGTCCCGTCGCTTCATCCGCATGTCCGTCAATGTGCTGCAAACAAAGCCGCTCTTCTGGGTCTCGTCGGATAACGACAAAACGCGCGGTAGATTCCCATCTCTTGAGCCATCCATCATTGGCAATAATTTCTAGCTCCTCTGATCTCCCTCATCGTTGTCCCTCCATCACTTCTAACACGCGGTGGCCCGCGATGAAACCCCACCATAAGCCGCCAATTGCACCGCGCAATCCACCCGACTCAATGTGGCTCCTCCGGGGGGTTTGGGGGAGGGAATTTGTCCGGGGGATTTTCCGAGACAGGTTGCCGAATTTCCCACCATACAGAGCGCCGCTTCCACAGTCCCGTCCTCGACAGTTTCGAGTAAAAAAATAGGTCCACGATCGCAGATAATGTCAGCTTGGCCTGCACTAAAGGACATATGTCCGGGGGGTTGCCAGCTCGCAGCAATGGGGCCCCTTCGCTGTATCTCGGCAAATGTCTCCGAGTGGGAGTGTGTCATGCAAATGACCCCGACCAACCATAGTGGTGGACGTGCAACTCAAACTTGTACCGTGGAAAGTCGGTACCTGATCAGGAAGAAGTTACGCCGGCAGTGAATCCTGCGACGCCAACCCGTCGGTATTCACTCGGGCTTGCGCAAGCTTGCTTATATTGGGCGACTTTGCCCATCGCCTCGCAGCGCCTATATGCGGACCGTCTGTAAGACTTATCCCCGAACGTTCTCAATTGTTTTCGTGCTCGGTAGCGGCGCCTTGCTGACCGAACATGGGCGGATTCGGGCTCGGTGCAATGTTCGGGCGGTATTCCGCCGCAGCGAGACTGTGATCCCGGTCGTCGCAGTAGGTATGCTTTTGTCGGCTCCATCCCTTTTACTGCCGCTTGTTGGCAACGACACGCTGTGCGCCCAGTCCGACGTTGAGTATGAAAGCGATTCGCATGGAGGCGCCGAGGTACACGAACGGGACATTGCCCCAATCGATGGCGTTCCACTTGGTAAAGTTATAGTAGACCTCCGGGCCTAGGCTTCGGACTGTGTACAAATGGCCAATGTCGGCGATGAGAAGTACGAAAAGGACCGTCTTCCAAACCCGGATGTCATTGGTCGCGCGCAGCACAAAGGCCTCGTTGAGCGCGAAGAGCAGGTAGAGATTCGAGAGCTGTGACAGGACGATTCCGGTGCCCTGGGGTATCACATCGGGCTTGGAGACGGCGTGGGTGAGGGACAGATACTTGTCCTGTTGAAAATGAGCGAAATAGGCACCGACCAGCGCAGAGATGGGCTCGATGGCGAGGAAGAAGATGCGGTAAGTCCAGGGGACTACCCGAGCCTTTGTGGTGTATTGGACAGTTTTGGGAGGCATTGTTGAGGGGTCGGTGATGCGGGTTCGTCGTTCGAAATCGTCGAGTCGTCAAAGACAGCAGTCGCTCAGCCTAGGAAGAAGAGCAGGAGAATACGGAAGTTGCGGTTTCGTCTCGTCATGAGGATTTCTCGCGCGACGGGAACCCTGATGGCACCAGGGGCGGGCAGGTCCCCGCCAGCTCTTGGGTAAGGAAAGTGGAAAAACCGAAGCTCCGGATGGACGGGACCCTAGGGCCCGGGCCCATGCCTGCCGGAACCGAAGAAGGGAAGCAGCATCTCATGTGGTCCGTACGGATAGGTCACTGAGGTGGGCACTGAACGACGGAATTCCATGATTCTGCAGCCGGCAATTCTGAAATGTCCATTATGGGTTTTAGGCGTATTCATGTTCTGAAAACCTCTCTTAGCAGCTTGTCAGTCTGGGGCCGATCAGTCGGGCTGCCTACCGCTGCGGCCCGATGAAATTCCAGATGTACAAGATTGGATTCTCTGCAAGCAAATCTACGTTCTGATTTAAGGCGTCGGCCAGCGCATGGATGAGTCCGGGGAAGCGATAAGAGAATGCCACTCGCGAAGTCCCTCACGAAAGCATCCCTGATCAAGGTGGCAAGGACGCGTGGGGGTGGACGAAGGGTCTGTTCGCGAGGATCTACGATTTTTTTCGTTTTGCAGCAGGGATGGGATATCGGAAAGACGAGGCTTAAGGCATATCGTGATGGGCCGACACCTGCACTGGACAGAGACACAATGATAATTTCGTGCTTGGGTCCAAGCCATCGCTCACGACAGATTTAGGTTGACCGTTATCGATGGTTCCCAGGTGCGGCTGACAGACACGCGACGAGGCGACAGCGAAAGGGGCAGATGCCGCCCTCCATCAGACGGAGGGAGGTGTGGTAGGTAATCTCCTGCTGCAACACCAGGAGCGGGCATTTTAGCACAGCATCCGACGCGAGGCAAAAAAAGTTGTTGGTATCTATAATTTCCTAGTGGCCCAAGTTCCAACAACGGGTCGTTGGAATGGTCCAAGGCGATGATCTGTTTGAAGATATGCCCCCCCCCCCCCCAAAGATGCAGCTAGCTGAGTCGAGACGGCGAGCAGGATTCCAGGGGTTCATTGCAGTCTCGCTCGTGGTGACAAGTTGATATGACTGAAAAAAAGCAAATTGTCGATAAGTATAGCAATTATCGAGAGCTTGCTTTTGGTGGTTGCCACCGGGATCCAATTGGGGCGAAGGGATTTTCAGGGCGCCCGCATTGATTTATGTATTGCAGGGAAACGTCTCCGAGCTCCCCAGATGTCCCTGCATTGATGAGTTTCTGCTTGCTCCTGGGCCAAGACGGCGGTCGAAGAGAATGTCTTGTATCGACATCAGTTCGTACAGGACAAGAAACAAGGATGAAGAACTGCATGCTCATGCTCTCTCGAAGGTCTAACAGTCACGGTATTTTGCATGGCATTTCTTCGTGTTCCGGGCAAGCACAGGCACAGGAGAAGTACGTACTGTACCTGTACCATCTTAGAATCCGGCTTTCCAGGATACCTTAGGTTGGCTGGCATTTAGAGCCGATCCCGTGGCGAACTTGAAGGTACTAGGACTAGGTACTGAGCAGCGCCGCTGCTTCTCTGTGGTAGGGGAAGGTATGATTTGGTCGACGAGAAGAGAAGGAAGTAAACAACCTGAATGCGACGTTCTTTCCGCAACTTAGGTAGTAGCAACAATAGCACGACGTTTGATTTGCGAGTTTTTTTTTTTTTTTTTTGGGGGGGGGGGGGGGGGGTTTCCATTTCTACAACATAGCAACAGCGACATTTACGTCAATGTCAACATGGGAAGGAGCCAGTTCAACCCTCTTTCGACCCTGCCGTCGCCCTCAAACCTCTTCTCGAACTGCTGTCAGCACCTGTTGCAGAGCCCAAGCGAACGGGCCTCGGCCACCACGGTCTGACGTTCCTGTCAGCTCCGTGAGGTGAGGTGCGCCATCTGTCCATCCATCCATCTTGTTTCTAATTGCTGACCCGGCATCGACGACCTTGCAGACGTCAAATATAGGCCATTCCTTATCTTCCGAGTTTGGATAGGATACATACGGATACATCTCCAGCAATCACTTACAAAGGCCGTCCACGCCCATTTCCCGGGCCACCTTACCCCCTTCACTCTGCAACAAGATAAAAACAAGAGCGGTGCACGTCCAACAAGGCAAGGCGCCCATTGCCCATTGCCCGTCGGCCAGCCCGTCTGCTGCAGTGCTGCCTCTCATTTTTGAGGTGCTTCCATTCAGGTTGCCCTGCCTTCCTGCCGTGATTGCTAATTCGGCTTCCGCTTCTGCTTCCATCTTCTCGGGTAATTCTTCAACGCTATCAAATCTTATCCTTTTCTCTCCTTTCTTATTCCCGTTTTTCTAGGCCTTCTTTCATCCCGACGTGTTCCTCCCTACCTGCATCGTCTAAAGAGAGGAATTCTTCCCGAGAACGAAACTCGGGTCTGCTACTTGTCTGCACTCACAACCCAACTTTCAAGGTACCACGAACACGACCAAGGTACGGATACCCGGGACTGGATTTGCATCAACATTACGGAACCTGGAATTCTGCCCACGCCAGATCAACAAACACAGGGCTCGCACCGGCTGGAAACCGCTTACGCACATCCCTCTCTTGCTCTGCCGCCGTCGTTGTCGCGTCTCCTCCATCCTTCGCCTGACGCAAACACAACGCCCTGCCGCCCAGGCGGCCGTCTCTTCTTTTTCGCGACTCCCTTTTCCCTTTGTTGACTCGCGCACGCCGTCAAGGAGTACACTATCACCAGACCAGACAACGGCAGCACCATACCATTTTCTTCAGGTTTCCGCTGCCCACCGCCATTTTGCGGAATGTACCGTACCGGCTTCAGCCCCGATCTGGCCGCCCAGCAAAAGACAAAAGCCGATCCCTCCTCTTCGCAGAACCGGACCCTGAAATTTTCTTAGTACGGACCACGGTAGAACACCAGCCAGGGGTCGACGAACACCCTCTAAACCTGAAAAGGGCGACCCCCCAACACCCCAGAACCGCCAGAAGCAGCCAGGAACGGCCTACTTCCGTGATTCCCACGCCTCGGCCTGCACTGCTACATACTGCATCTCATCTCCCATTCCCCGTCCGTCTCTCCCTCCCCCGAGAAGGGTCCCCCCCCCCCCCGAATCTGCAGACTGCTGCCAATCTACCCGTACCTCCTTCCTTGCCTCGTTGCTTCCTACTGGCTCCCACATTTCGCTGCCAGCTACCGGCCGCCACCCTGCCATCACCCTGCAGCAGCCCAGTCCTTAGGAAGGAAGCCCGAGACAATCCCGTCCTTGATTGCGAGTTTCGGACGCGCCAGAAAGAGTCAGGTCTGGGAAGCGGAAAACAAGCAAAAAAGGGAGTCCAAACAAGGGCACTAAGAACGACTGGGTAAGGAGAGAAGAGGCTTCCCTTTGCTCCAGACTCAAAAAGCCAACCTACAAATGATTCAAGCCTCCCACTGACCATGTGATGATCCCAGGTCCTCGTGCTACCGCTCCGCCTTGCCCAACGGTCTCGTGTCCATCTCTTCCTTTTCCTCGTCCTCGTCGTGCCCTTCATCGATAGCCTCCTTGTTCCCGAGAGCAAGATCGCGGCTGGATCAATCTCGACCTTGACTTCGACGTCCTTCTCTTAGCCCGGCTTCGATTACACACTTGTCGTCGATCACTCCATTCGGCGACGTTCGACTCGACAATATGTCGAGACGCATCTTCAACGTTACCGAGTGGGCTCCCACTCAGGAGGCCATCTACGACGAACCCTCATCAACTTCCGCCGTACAAAAGGACGACGTCGAAGGACAGCAGCAGACCGGACCATCCTTCCAGCAGCACCGCCTCCGTAGCATGAGCCTCTCCCTCCCTTGGCGACGCAAGTCTTTCATGTTCCAGCCCGACGCCGATCTTTCGAGCCATATGGAGGACCTTTCCCTAAAGCGATCGCGAAGCCACGCCGGACCCAGCGACGAAAAGGCCCAGAGCCAGGGACTACATGCAACAGGACACGGCAACCACAACGGCAGCTTTAAGGGCATAATCCGTCGAGCCTCGGTGTCGCTTAAGGGTATTGTTCACCACAAGAGGCACTCCGTCGGCGGGGCACATCACGCCGCGGAGCCCAGTCACCACTACGCACACCGCCCGACCACGTCTCACACGCACTCCCCGTGGCACCGCCTTCGTCAAGCCACGAGCTTCCGTCACTCGAAGTCTTCCCACGGCCAGGATGGCAGTACCGACGCGTCTTCCTCCAACCAGTGCTTCCCCTGCATGCCGCTGCCCGGGCTCGGCGGCGAGCCTCCTGTTATTCCGTTCCACACAGGCGCTGCCGCAAAGGCTGCTGCCGCCGCGCAGAACCAGACACTGCAGAACAAGTGGCTTCGTGCTTCTCAGGACGACTTCACCGATCGTGAGAGTGGCATCGGCATCACGGTCACGACTCCTGGGCTCGAAACCGATCTGGAGGACGCGAACATCAGTAGAATCGACTTTGTCTCCCAGCTCCCCGTTGAGCTCGCCATCCAGATTCTGGCACACCTTGATGCCACGACTCTGGGTACTGCGAGTAGGGTTTCCCAATATTGGCAACGGATGGTACAGAATCAGCACGTTTGGCGCGAGTCGTTCCTGCGGGAGAAGACGGGTACCTATGCTACCAGTCACCCAGTCCAGCCGGGAACCGGTCACGGCGTTCCCGCCATCGCGCCTAGTGTCGACTGGAAGCAGATTTACAAAGTCAAGGAGGAGCTTGACATGCGATGGAAGGAGGGCAAGGCGAAACCAGTATACCTCAACGGGCATTTGGACAGTATATACTGCCTGCAGTTTGATGAGTGAGTCCGCGGTTTCGTGTCTCCCAGCGCGGTCGACTAACATAGCGTCAGATCGAAAATCATTACCGGCTCCCGCGACAAGACCATCCGTATCTGGGACATGCGAACTTTCGAGTGTCGCCTCGTCATTGGACCCCCAGAAGTCGTTGACGACATTTCAATGCTGATTGACGAGGATGGCCTCCCTGTCCACTACGCAACTCTCCCCGACAACCCGCGCACAAACCCGTCTACACCTTCTCTGGTCTCGTTCCCGACTCACCATAAGGCGTCGATTCTCTGCTTGCAATACGACGAGCGCATGTTGGTGACAGGCTCCTCCGATTCAACCTGCATCGTGTACAACGTCCGCTCGGGTTACCGGCCAATTCGTCGCCTACGCCACCACACCGCCGCCGTGCTAGATCTAGCCTTTGACGAGAAGCACATCATCACTTGCAGCAAGGACATCAGCATTTGCGTTTGGGACCGCGCCACTGGTCAACTTCTCCGCCAGCTTCGCGGTCATTCGGGTCCAGTCAACGCGGTTCAGATGCGTGGCAACACCATCGTCTCGTGCTCGGGAGATTTCCGCGTTAAGCTTTGGAACATCGACACGGGTAAGAACATCCGCGAGTTCCAGGGCCACACCAAGGGCCTGGCGTGCTCCCAGTTTTCCGAAGACGGTCGCTACGTCGCGTCGGCCGGCAATGATAAGGTCATCCGCATCTGGGACGCAAACACGGGCGAGTGCCTGCGCGAGATGAAGGCTCACGACAATCTTGTACGGAGCTTGCACATTGATTCGGTCAGCGGTCGCCTCGTCAGCGGCAGCTACGACACCGACATTAAGGTCTTTGACATGGAGACCGGTCGGCAGCTGCTCGACTTCCCGCGATGGCACGCCAGCTGGGTGCTGAGCGCGAAGAGCGACTACCGACGCATCGTCAGCACCGGTCAGGACCCCAAGATTCTAATCATGGACTTTGGCGCCGACGTCCCGGGCATCGAAAAACTCGAGAGCGGCGGCCCCTGTATGATTGAGGCCGGTTACATCTAGACTTTTCTCACGAACCAACGAATACTCGGCAACGAAACCCTCTTAGTACACTAATCACCGAGAGCGGCACGGCTGGGCCGCCCTTATGACGACTATCCATTCCATTGCGACTCGAGGGCTTTCCGATGTTTTAGACACCGTACTCAAAAAGAAAGAAGGCATCTGGAGACGACAGACCTTCGCAGGGCGTACCGGGGGAAGATGGGCATTCTTCCATTTGCATTAGTTTGGCGTTTACTTTGTTTATTTTCGCCCCTGTCAGCGCATATCAGCAACGTCTAGGATTTACTGGTTTTTCCCCTCTGCTTTTGGTTCTGTCATGTCAGACTGGAGTAGCATAGCATCCCGGGCTTCGTTGCATAAGACGGCTACTGGATAGAAGCATTATAGATTTTCGTTTTGCCATTCATTCTCGAGACCGCAACATCATGCCGTGAAATCCCCCACAGTGATCAACAGAGCCGAACAGTCAGCTGGGGATTTTATTCCCACTGCTATTGCTGTCGTGGGGAGCCAGGTGAGCATTTCGTGGCAAGAATATTGGGGACGCCCGGAGCGGGGATGCCCTCGCACATCAAAGCGGCCGGACAATGGGGGGGCCCACGCCGGAGCGGTGATCGGCGGAGCCGGACTTGAGAAGCTCAGCACGGTGTCGATGTTTTTCTATTTTGATTCTTTTTGTGGTGTGCCAAACGCCACATGTCAGGTGTATCGGGTTTCAGAACGATGTTGTGAGTTGGGATGGACATCGTTTCGTTCAGAGCCAGCTTTGCCTGCGCTGGGACCACCTAACACCGTACCTATTATGGCACATTGTTTCGAGAGCGTGTGTACCCCTTTTTTTTTTTTTTTCCGTTCTCGGTTTGAGAAGTCCGTTCAGTCTGTGCGGTGAAGTCAAGTCGAGATGAAGACGGGACTGATGCGATGGAGTAGTTTGCTGGAAGGGGGTCTGTGAACGACTGTGGGGTTTCGTGAAGGTTTGTTTGGGCTGTTGTTTCCGATCTGTCAGTCTCGGGTGGTTTTCGTAGGTAAACGGCTGGGCGGGATGTCAGGTTTAGGAATACGCGCGTCTTCGTCTGTTCGTCAGGGGAAACGGAGAAGGCGGTTTTGGAATTCGCATCTTGCGCGTATAGAGAGAGAGAGAGAGAGAACGGTCCGGCCGTTGGAATCCGGGTTGGTCTTGTCATCTTGAGTTCTGGATGCGATGGGATGGGATGGAAGGGCGAGCAGGCAGGCTCTGGGTGGCGCACGGTGGTGTTGATGTCGGTATCCCCATCGTAGACAAGCAGGAAAAAAATTTGACCACTTGGTACTAGATGGATCTGTCGGACTCGGTCGACTCGAGTGGTGATTTTCGTTCTGTCGTGTGTGTCGTGATATGTCTCGAAGACTCGATGAGATTAGCAGCCAGCTTGGCTCACTTGTACAAATAAAGCATGATTGACCCCTTCCCAGGGGCCCCCGCCTCCGTCTCAACAGCGGCAAGCTGGGACTGCCGACTTTCGTCCGGACATCGTGAGTTCTGTGATGCCGGGGAAATGAGGTCTGAGTAGTCCTACTAACCATCAGCTAGCTCAACCAACACACGCTGCTTCTGCGCACCTCTCTCGTCCAAAGAGAAGGCTGTGCGGACGACGTTGACACCCGCCTCGCCGTCCCGAGAATCCTTCCCACCAAGTCCGTGGCGTCGGCTTAGACGTACCTCCGCACCGAGTACACGCATCTTTCACGATGTCGAAAGCGCGGCTTCATGTGAACGCGAACCTCATCCACACAAACATGAACATGGCGAACGACCAAGCACAAGACGTGAAAGCTGGTAATTCCTCGGCTCCAGTTTCCAGCTGCGCTGCCTCATTGCTCTTTATCATCCCGAGGCATCGGATCCGGGTTCCTCGTTCCAAGTCATAGGGTCCACGTAGGCCAAGCTGAAAACCTGTGAAAATAAAGGTCTCACAAAACAACCTTCCTATCTCGTTCTCTCCGATCCTCACCCCGCCCCCCCTTTTCTCGGAATGAGAACCGCAGGATGTGTCGGGAACGCAAAGGCTACCCAGCGAACAGGGTTGACTTATTAATCGAGGTACCAGGACCGCAAATAGATTACACCTCTGCACCACAAAGGCGCCGCCGCGAATTGTACCGGATGCAACAACGCTGCTCGTTCGGCCCGGCTGTTGTCGCAGAGGAATCCATGCCGACCTGACGAGCACACTTTTACGATGGCATCCCATCGTCCGCGACAGCGCGCTCCGCGTGTCGCTTCGGTCTCATGACGCTTGTGGCTTCGGATGGTTCTAGCCTCAAGAAATGGTCTTACGCGAGGTCGCGCCGCAGAGAAGCCGAGGCGAGGTCTAGGGCGCTGCTGGGAACAAGGCTACCTTGCAATGGTGGGAAAAATTCCAATCTTAATGTCCCGTGGGGATTCGGTTGATCTGCACCACCGCCGGCACCGTCGCAGAGGATCTACGAAATAAGATTGAGGAGAACGGGAGAGGGCCACGAGGATTGGTCCCCGGGTGAGAGAGAGGCAGAGAGAGAGAGAGAGAGACATGGCGCCATTGCGTAGATTGAGGCGGACTAGTCTTCCCCAGGTCTCACGACTCCGCGATTTGACCAAGCGCCACCAACCACAAGCGGCGTCGCAAGGAGCCGTTCGGGGGCCATGTGAACGAGCAATATGGCTGCCGCCTGACACTTGCGAACAACGAACGGCTCTGGACGGCCTAGATAGAGTACTAGTAGGTGTGCAGATCGATCATCTAGGCTATTCCTTGGGCCAAAGTTCTCATCCGGTTTGCTGATCATTCATCTTGGACGCCGAGTCCAGTTCGCTGCAGTCGTTTTCTTGGTTCGTCGTCTTTGGCTTCCACGCATGAATGTTAATCTCCGCCGACCAGGAAGGATCGTCTCGCGGCTAGACGGCGGCGGCGGCGGCACATGGACGGATCCTGGGGATGCTTCAGTGACATGCAGGTAAAAGTCTAATAGGGGGTCGCGGACGAGTTGATAGTCACAGTATTTTTTTCTCTGGGCGGGGGGAGAACGGTCGCAAGACTTTCTCTGGGCATTAGGCACCGCAGTCAGCAATTTAGCGGCGGGCTTTGTCGTGGCTAGGAATACTGGAATAGGATCATCGATGCACAGATAGAGTACAGCAAGGGGGGGCGGAGTGCCCCTGTGGCGGAAAGGGGGCAAGCCCGCCAACCGAGTTCGTATAAGTATTTAGACTCCGTTTTCGAGTGTGGTTGTACTTAGTCAGACGAGAAGGCAGAATGATGGCAAAAAAAAAAAAAAAAAAAAAAAAAAACCCAGGGATGAGTTGAGCAAGAGTGAATTCAATGTGAAGACGGGACGTTTCGAAACGGCAGCACAGCATTGGCGGCGACGACGACGACGACGACGACGACGGGGAATTGTGAAGCTCTGTTTGTTTAGGATGCGATTTGGCTGCTGCGTAACGCATTGCGGCATGTTTCTGCAAAGTGTATTCAACGTAGTGAGAAAACCAGCCCGAAGCTGCATACGCCGTCATCTTCATCATCAAGCTCAGATGGCTCGGAGTCGAATGCCGTTGGAGCAAAGGATGAAGGCGCATGCGCGATCCAAGTGTCAGGGGGTTTTTGGCATCTGGATCAGCTGCAGCATGAGGCTCACTCAGCGGCAGCCCGTCCGTCAACTGGCGTCGTGAGCAACCTCGAAGACCGGCAGCTGAAGGGCCTCTCCAGGCGTTTGACAGCGGACATGACTCTCTCTGCAAGGGGCAGCCAGCCAGCCACAGGAGTCAGGACGACTGACATGGTCAGACGGGGGACCTGGGGCTTATTCGACTGATTGGAGGGGATATCCCGTCCGGGTGGTCGTGCTGGAGGCAACGTCGGACTCGGGAGGTCAAGACATTCATTTCGATAAATCGATCAACCGTTATCCGTAGTCAGCGGATCTTCCGACTGCTAAAGTCTAAAGTCACCAACTCCCTCCCTGACTTCTCTCTCAACGTGACGTCGGCGCAGTTGCTCTTCTGAACGCTTCTCCCATGGGGTAGGTAATCTGGAGATTGAAGGTGTCTTGCTTCTTTTTGCGACCATGTGACGGTGCTTGGCTCTGGAGAAGGGCCGACCGAGGAGGTCTGGGGCGGTTGCGAAGGGGGTATGCTATGTAAGGTAGCATTGCAGTAGCCTCGAGAACGAGAGAACGGACTACTGCCAGGCACGATGGTTACCGAAGGAAAATGCTCAACTGCGCGGGTGACTCTGCTGACCTGCCAATGGCCATCACGAGCCCCATGGCGAGGTTGCAGTGTGCGCGCGCGCGCGCATCATCAGGGTTGATGTCGAGAACATCAGAGGTCGCATTCTCCAGTGTCTCTAGAAGGGGGCGGGGGGCCCCCGATGGTAGCCCAAGCTTGCAGATGTCAAAGTGCCGTCGGCATGGACTGAGCCAAAGACGCGGAGGAATTCCCGACGTCGAAAAACCGTTAACGGGCTACTTGGATGGTGTGCATGCTGCGCGCGGGCGTGGCTTCGGTTGACAGGTCGTACAGACACAGAAGACGTCCAAGCCGCCATTTGAGGAGGAAGAAGCGGAAGAACAAGAAGAAGCAGTGGGAGGCCCATGGAACACACCGTCACAGCGCCTGTATTTCTCCAAAGAAGCCTGGAGGAATCATTCTGGTTTCTCTAGGGTTAACAAATCCAAAGCCAAAAATTGACCCTGGTTGCCAAATAGATAGTCAGTATGTACCAGTCAATGACGACGCAGGTGGTGGTGGTGGCATCTATGGCGAATGGCGATTGGGGGGGGGGGCATTAACGATATTAAGGAACGCAACGGGGATAAACTCACAAGCGCCTCCATCCCATCCGGGAACGCCTCCCATCCAACCGTCGCATGCTCACCACGAGTGCCGCCGCGGGATTGGGTCGCAACGCGCCCAGCTCTGCGTCGCGACGAGCAGCTCTTTGCCAGTCACAGGTCTGCAGCTGCTGCTGGGCCAAGTGTGCTGGTGGATGGACAGACGAGCTTGAAACGGCGCTATATTCGATCCTGGATCGCCCCTCCGGTGTCCCCACGTCTAGAACTTCAACTTCTTTTTGGGGGGAGTGGTGTCTTGCGAGGAGCAGAATCCCTGCCGCTGCTCATCCGTGGAGGGGCGGCTGTGGCGAGAAAGTACAAGGAGCGAGGAAAGGGAAAGGGAAATGGACAGGGATTGATTGGAGCACAGGAGGAGTCGAGTCGGGGATACCATGAGGCCCGAATACTTCTTTTCCCCTTTGACTGCTGCTGCTGCTGCTGCTGCTGCGGTGTATCGTGCTTGAAACAACAAAACAAAGACAACGGAAACTTTGGAAAAGCAGAAGCAACTCTGCTCTGTATTATGCCCCTGATCGTTGCAAGACCTGCCCGACTCGGAGTGACTAACAACGCAGTCCAGTCCAATACCAATACTATACTACGGTGGGTATCACCAGAAGAAAAACCGCCAATTTTACACGCCACCCCGCATCAGCGCGTCTTCCTATATTACCACTACTAACTTCAAAAATAGCTCCCTCTATACCCACGTAGTAGATAGATTATTGAGAACACTAGCTGCATTATGAATATATATAGTCTATAATATAGTATTTATATAGATTATCTGTAAAAGATAATATATTTATAGAGAGAGTTTCACTAGAGGTTATATATAGTATAATATATTAATACTAGTACTAAAAGTTAGCTCTCTCTCTCTTATATTCTAATAAGCTACTTAAGATGAATAATCTTGTTAGAAGAGATATATTATAGCTTATTAAAGTTAATCTATTTAATTTAGTTATAGATCTATGTCTTTATACTACTCTATTTATATACTAAGCTATCTTTTTTAACTAGCTTTAAAGCTAAGGAATTACCTACTATATTATAGTAATAAGGCTCTACTTAAGTAAGGATTCAGCTTAAGTATGCTTAGAGTAATACTTATAGTATTACGATAAGTTTATCTCTTAATAGCGCTACCAGTACCTATTAAATATATTATTAATTAAGCGTAGTTACAGCTAAAAGATAGTATGTATTTGTTATATAATAGTAAGAATATTCCTCTAACTTCTGAATCTTCTATAATATCCTACTCTAGTAGAAATTACTAATCTTTTAAATATAAAGACAATAAAAAAAGATAAGGTATAGGCAAATACTTTAAGCTTATATGAAATATGGGAAAAAGACTCCTCTAGTGATAATAAATATATTTAAAAAGCCTTAAAAAGAGCTATATAGCTTAACGCTACCTTAAGATATGCAAGAAATATCTTCTATTATTTACTATATTATTCAATTTTCCTAATTAAATAAAAACTTTCTTTATAAAGAGAAAAACATAATAGTAGAGCTAGACTAATAAGCATTTATTTATATAGATTAGCTCCTGTATGGCTCTAATCTTAACCCCATTAAGAGTGAATAGAAGCTTCTTAAATAGAGGATCTGTAAACTTTAGCTTAATTTTAGATTATTGAAGAGTAATAAAAAGCTACTTTCGCTTTGTATAAAGCGTATTAAGTAAGCATGGGATAAAATCCCTATTAAGATAAGAATTAGCCTTATAGAGTTAATACTAGCTTAAATTATAGTATATATTATAGTAAATAGCTACGATATAAAGTATTAATTAGTATTAATTGCCTCCTTAGAAATAGTATTATTCTTATTTATTTTCCTGCAGTAGACTATATATAAACTCATATCTTAGCAAAATAAAACTCCTTAGGGAGGGGGGGTTGAATATCGGGCGTTTTTGACCCGTGCATGAAAGTTGGCGGTTTCTTTTTTTTTTTTTTTTTTTTTTTTTTTTACGCCACTTTACCTACTCCTGTGCTCAATATTCCAGTTCCACCCACATCGAGCCTCTGGGATTCTGCTCGACTTGTAGCCCGGACTGTCCAGGGATCCTTTTTCCTTTTTTTTCCCCTTTCGTTTAGACATCATTGCCAGTACGACAGATCTCAAGCAGATCATTATGCGGGCCACGGCGCTGCTGCCAGGGATGATGACTGTCGAACCGGCCGGTCCCTTGGGTCCCTTGGATATACTTTGGGTCCCTTGGATCCTTTGGGTCCCTTGGATATACTTTGGGTCCCTTGGATCCTTTGGGTCCCTTGGGAAAACGGTAAACCAATCCTTTGGGAGGTGACCCGTTTACCGTTTGCCCTTTCTCATCAATCTACTAATAGTAACCAACCTCTCACCACCAGAACACCACCAGAACACCCTTAACGGGTGGATAGTTTCCAGAAGCAGGGGGCGTGCCCTGGGAAGCCCGGAACTTGGGAGAAAACCAGTCGAGGGCAGCGAACGAACCAACGCCGACCGCACTAGGGGCGGCTGTTGCATGATCGCATTGACTAAATTAACCCCCTGAACAACAGACAGGGCAGCCCCCTTCATCATCGCCGCTTTCGTCCGAACTAGTTGCGTGTGCTCTCTGTCTCTGTCTCTCGCACAGTCACTTGCTTTGTCCGTCGTCTGGACTCTTTTCACTTTGACTTGGCCAGTACTGAAGTAAGCAAGCAAGCAAGCAAGCAAGCAAGTACCCAAGTACGCAAGTACGCAAGTTAGCAAGTAAGCAAGCAAGCAAGCAAGCAAGCAATCAGAGCCGTGCAGCAACTTCTGGTCCATCACACATACCGCTTCCCCTCCCCTCCAATCGCGGGCCCTGCTTAGACTCTGTTTGAAGCTATATTCCCTCCCATCCAATAGCGCCCATCTACAGAGCCTTGTTTCATCGCATCTTCTCCATCTTTGATCCTCTCGGCCCCAGGCCCCCAGGATCACCTCTCCATCGTGGCAACTCCGCTGGCACAGGACAGAGGAAGGCCTCTACCACTACGCCCTAAGGTAAAAGGTTTAGGTAGCTAGGTTTGTTGGTTTGTCGAGAGCTCAGAGCTCGGGCTGCCCACGGACGTCCCAATATCCCCTTTTCCCTCCCTCACCCGTCCTGGGACACCTTACTGTCCCTCCCACCATCCACGGCCGCCGAGATCCAGTGGTAAAGAAACGGCTGTAATTGTGAACCGGGATCCAGGGCCCTGCTCGCCTCAAACTGAAGACCAAGAGACGTCTGACTGTGCAGTGCCGCCACCATGGCGATAAATCGCATGGCGACGCAGGGGACTGCCCAAAGTGTAGGTTCGATATAAGACGGCGATAGTCGCCGTCAACCTCTTCTGGGTCCGCGGTTTCTCTCCTCTCCCCTTCCTCCACTGTTTTGACCGCACACCCTCATCCCACTCGACGTTCTTTCGTTTTCCTTAGCCAAGAGGGTAACCATCCCCCTTCACCGTTCGGTTCCTTCAAGTCATTCTTTAAACACAACCCGACCGGAGCCTTGATCGGCCGTCACCCGCTGTCGTCACTCTCGAAACTCTGGTGAGTAGTGGTTGTGTACCACGCCTTGGACCCGGTCCCGTGGCTTCTTTTTCTCCCCTCTCCTTCCCACCCTCTCCCCACCGGCCTACTGTCTCGGCTCTTCATATATGCTTCTTGGGCGTCTGGAACGGGGTATCCTTCGAAACGCAGTATCGTGACGCATGACTTGTCATCTGAGTCGGGTCTGTGTCGAGGTCCAGCTGAAAGAGGTCGGCTTAGACAACCAAAACCACCAAGGCTCTTTAGTCTCAACGGGACAATGGAACATGATCCAGGCTTGTGACGCGCAACGGCCTTTCAGTCACTGACAATAAGGCTCTTCGTGGAGCTGGCCGGTAAGAGACAAATGGCAGTTAGTCACTGCCACTCACGGCCTTGACATAAAAGAGGTGTATGTTGATCACGGATGAGTCGTCGAGGGAAAACCAGCTTCTCGCCCTATCCAGCAACCCACGATCCACGACAAACAGAACATTCAAAATCAATTGCTGGCTACTGTTTATTATTCTCGAAGTTTCGAGTTTTGAGTTTTTTTTCTTCTTTTTTCTTTTCCCACAAACTCCTGCTGGAAACTGCGAATTTTGCTTGCGCAAACACATACAATCTTCCTCTCGCCATCAGCAACAACACCAAAAAAAAAAAGAAAACTCGGGAGACTCAAGCTAACCATCCTAACCCAAAACGCGCAGTCTTCACCTTCATTCCAAACAATCCCGAATAAGAGGACATCGTCGATCAGCTGGTTCTACGTCATGATGGGCCTCTCAACCGTTCTCACCACCACCCTCCTGGCCTTGCGCCTCTTCTCCCTCGACGCCCTCGCGGCTCCCGCTCCCCTCCCCGAGCCCGTCCCTGCTCCCCAGGCTTCTGGAGCCCCCGCGGCTGCGGCTGCGGCTGGCTACTGGGTCGCGTCGATCGAGAGAAGCGGCAAGTCCGCCTTCGGCGACCAGAACTACAAGATCTTCCGTAACGTCAAGGACTACGGCGCCAAGGGCGATGGCTCGAGCGATGACACCGTCGCCATTCAGGCTGGTAAGTGGTCACTGAACGACGAGAACCTCGTTTGTCTGGTTTTTTTTTTTCCCCGAGTGAGTTCATGATGAACAAAAAGAAAACTGACTGACTGGGAATATAGCCATGGATGAGGGCAACCGCTGCGGTTTCGGATGCGATTCCTCGACCACCACTCCCGCCTTGGTCTACTTCCCCGCCGGTACCTACGTCGTCAGCAAGCCCATCGCCATGAAGTACTACACTCACATGGTCGGTGATGCCACCAACCTGCCTACCATCAAGGCCGCCGCCAGCTTCACTGGTATGGCCGTCATCGACGCCAACCCGTACGACAACCAGGGTAACAACCAGCACACCAACCAGGTAAGTTGACCAATACGTTGGCATGGGGTGGGGGGGAGCATGTGGGCAAGGAACTGACAAAGGACGCCACAGAACAACTTCTGGAAGCTCGTCAAGAACTTCAACGTCGACCTGACTGCCATGCCTGTCACCGCCGGCGCCGGCATTCACTGGCAGGTCGCGCAGGCCACCTCGCTGCAGAACATGGTCTTCAACATGCGCACCGACGGCGGCGACAGCAACGTTCAGCAGGGCATCTTCATCGACAACGGCTCCGGCGGCTTCATGACCAACCTGACCTTCAACGGAGGCAAGTACGGCATGTTCGTCGGATCTCAGCAGTTCACCACCAGGGCCTTGACCTTCAACAACTGCAAGACGGCCGTCTTCATGAACTGGAACTGGCTATGGACCCTCCAGGACCTCACCATCAACAACTGCGGCGTCGGCCTCGACATGTCCAACGGCGGCGCCGCCGCCCAGACCGTCGGCTCCGTTCTCCTCCTCGACAGCGTCATCAGCAACACGCCCGTCGGTGTCCTCACCGCCTACAACCCTTCCTCCACCGCGACCAACGGCAGCTTGATCCTCGACAACGTCGACATGTCCACCAACGTTCCCGCCGCCGTCCAGATCGTCGACACCAAGGCCACCGTTCTCGCCGGCAACCAGAAGATCGGTTCTTACGTCCAGGGTCGCACCTACACCGGCTCCGCTGGCAACGGAAAGGTGGTCCAAGGCGCCCAGGACGCCATCCAGAAGCCCGCTGTCCTCCTCGGCTCCAACGGCAAGGTCGTCACTCGCAGCAAGCCCCAGTACGACACCGCCGCCGTCAGCCAGTTCCTCAGCGCCAAGGCCAACGGCTGCAAGGGAGACGGCAAGACGGACGACACCGCCGCCATCCAGGCCCTCTTCAACAAGGCCGGCCCCAACGACATCGTCTACTTTGACCACGGCGCCTACATCATCTCCAACACCATCGAGGTGCCCAAGAACATCAAGATCACCGGCGAGGTCTGGCCTCTTCTCATGGCCAACGGCGAGGCTTTCAAGGACCAGGCGAACCCCAAGGTCATGCTCCGCATCGGAAAGCCCGGCGACGTCGGTACCTTTGAGATGAGCGACGTCATCGTCCAGACCCAGGGCCCCCAGGCCGGTGCCATTCTCATGGAGTACAACATCGCCGGCAGCTCCCCCGGTGCCGCCGGTCTCTGGGATGTTCACTTCCGCATCGGCGGCTCCCAGGGCACGCAGCTTCAGTCCGACAAGTGCGCCAAGAACCCCAACGCCACCCACGCCGCCAACCCCGAGTGCATCGGCGCCTACATGCTCACCCACATCACCGCCGAGTCCTCGGGCTATTTCGAGAATGTCTGGTGGTGGGTCGCCGACCACGAGCTCGACCTCGCCGACAAGAAGGCCCAGATCGACATCTACAACGGCCGCGGCGTCCTCACCGAGTCCACCAAGGGAACCTGGTTCTGGGGCACCGCTTCCGAGCACAGCGTTCTCTACAACTACCAGTTCAACAAGGCCTCCAACGTCTACATGGCCCACATCCAGACCGAGACGGCCTACATGCAGGGCAACCCCGACGCCAAGACGCCCTTCGCCGTCAACGACGCCATTCTCGACCCCAACTTCGAGACCTTCTGCGCCGGCCAGGGCGACAAGTGCGCCCGCACCTGGGGTCTCCGCGCCGTCGACTCCAAGGACATACTCATCTACGGAGCCGGCCTGTACAGCTTCTTCAACAACTACGACCAGGTCTGCGTCGCCGCGAACAACTGCCAGGACCACATGGTGTCTCTCGAGAACAGCGACGTCAAGTTCTTCGGCCTCAGCACCAAGGCCTCGGTCAACATGGTCACCGTCAACGGCAAGAGCGCCGCGCTCGACAGCGACAACCGCAACAACTTCTGCGCCACCGTCGCCGTCTTCTCAGTCTAGGCGAATTAGGAGGAGACCGCCTGGGTCCCGGTCTCGATGGCCCAGTACTACGACGACCCTCGCCCTCGTTACGTGTACCTGCCATGGCACGAGGAGCCGGACGCTTCCCAGAAGCGGCTGCGAACGTTTTACGAATTTTCACTTCACGAGGCGAGTGTCCCAGAAGCGTGAGCTGACACAACCCCGCCTTTTTCTGTGTGTGGCTTTATTGGCAATGATGGCATAACTTTGCATCAGGGTAACGGGAGTTTGAGGATTCTAGAAAACACATGGGTTGGTTTGAGTCACATTCTTGTTTTCGCCCGAGAGGCATTAGATACCACAAACGAATCAACAGTTTTGATAACATTAGTCTGCCTATCGTGATGTTCTCCGAGTGAACGCAACGACGGTGCTGAGCAATTCAAGACCAAGGTGTGGTATAGCAGTTCCTTACACATATGTTTTGAAGTAGCGGCCATTCATGAGCCGATATACGAGATAGACGTCAATGGAGCAAAAACAAAGAGACAGCGGCTGACCAAGAAGGCCCATGCTATTGCATTAACGTGAAGAGGGGTATTCTTGATTAATGAACATTCATCACCCGAATCCAAGCCCAACTGGTCAGATTCCAGGCAGTCCAACCACCTGCCGTATCGCCGGGACAAACCGGGGAAGAATGTAAACACCGTAGAGCGCCACGAGGGCTGTGGTAAGACCAGTTATCTGAAAACCGTTAGCAAGTCTTGTTTGGTGAGCTCAGAGAGACGACGAGTTCGACGTACCTTTTCGAACCATGTGTGGAAGTAAATGGCCGTCATGAGCAACATCCAAAAGCTCAATCCAATGACACCGGCGGCGAACTTGCCTCCCCAGCCGAGAACATCGCCGGGGACAGGCTCTCCCTGCAGTCCCTGTGCCTCGACGGTGGCCGTCTTTGTCGCGCCATCAGTCATAACGATGCTGCGCTCTTCTCTGCGGGATCCCTTCCACCGAAGTACAACCCAGCCGACCTCAGACAGCAGGAAACCGCAGCCCAGGACCAACAAGAAAACGTGTCCACTAATATCGTGACCGCCCTGCCAGCGTCCTCCAGCAGCCTTGCACGCAACGGCAGTGAAGACCTCCTTGGCATCTCCCTCGCCCAGCTCTACCTTCTCTTCTATCAGCTTACACTTTCCACCAGTCCAGCGGAAACTTCGGTCGATGATGGCCGGCCCGAAAAACCACTGAGTGACAAAGAACCACCAGGTGGTAACCAGACCCCAACGGAGAGTAGCTTGTATGCGACGGGTCGCGTGGACGGTCGCAGGGTGGGTGTGGATGAAGGCGAAGAAGGCGGCAGTAACCCAGAACCAGCCTCTCTTCACGAAGATTACGTTGAAGAGGTTCGACTTGCGAGCAAAGTACGAGGGCGCGGTGTCTTGGACGTGAGCTTGGGAAGCGTGGTCGTATTGGGAGGATCGGACGTCAGGCGACAGGAGGGAGAACATGGTGCCAAAGAAGAGGATGACGGGGAACGCGGCGAGCACGGCGGTCTCGAGAGGCGTCGGTAGGAAGGGGTTGTTCCGCTTCGTCTTGGTCGGTGATTCTGGCGCCATCGTTGCTGCTCCGTTGAGTTCGTCTAGGGCGCGTCTTGTCTTGGTGCGCAGATTCGCAGTCGGTGGGGTTTCCATGATCGCTTTATTTGACGTCTGGTAGTTATTCTACAGCATAAAGGGCAAAATAACCAGACCAAGGTTTGCTGTGCGTAAAGTCGTCTCTTAAGCTGGTGGGATGAAGGTAGTAGCAGACAGACTTGGCAGCAGAATTCAGCGCAGAAAGTATGACGTTGCTCATCGGACAACGAACGGTACGTGCCCTGAGCTCCTTCCCGTTAGCAGTGGGGCACTGACAAGGTCAGGTACCAAGGGACTTACGTAATCACCAGAGAGTATGTTCTGTCGCCGCTATCAGCCGATGGGCCGATCAACCAATCACCGAACGGTACCCCCGGTGTAGAGAGCTTACCGAGCTCACCTGGCCTTTGATACAAGCTGAGGACACATCGCTGTAGAATGGCGCAGACTACGATGGAAATCTGCATGTGTGAATGACCATGTTGCCACACTTGAAAAAACCAAGGCGAATTAGCTTAATTGATCCGGAGCATTTTACACTTCTGAACTGCAGTAAAATGAGTACTATCAGACAAGTTTGGCCAAGGCCTCGGTCAGACTCCTGGTGAAGGCGGGGGAGGTGGGGCCGGTGGCTGGCCGGAGCTCCAAATGACCTACCTTAAGGTAGCGCTTCCCAGTGTCCCCTCACCTTATCTCCCTGCCCTTCCTTCAATCCGCAATCATTAGCAGCCTTTCGTGCCATTGAACATGAAAGCTAGGTTGCCATGTCGCCAGTCAAGGTCCCGTCGAATCTTCCCGAACTGGTGAAAGCCACCTTCAATAGGGCTCGCGCTACTGGCGACTTGACCTACTACGCGACCCAGGTCACCGTATTGAATGTGAACTCGATCCCTGTAAGTCTGGATCGTCCTGCCGTACATTCACGGCCTCTTCTAACACGCGCATGCAGTTCCAGCTCCGTTTTTCTCCCTCTCTAGCAAGTAAACCCACAGCTCCCAAGCCCAAGACCGATGAGCCACGCAAACCCTTCGACCCCTTCGAGAACCCCGAGAACGGCCCGCTGTTCATCGCCGACATCCCATCCACGGGGCATAACCTGGTCTTGAACAAGTTCGCCGTCGTCCCTGAGCATTTCATTCTTGCGACGAAAGAGTTCAAGCAGCAGACAAGTCTACTGGAATCAGACGATCTGGCCGCAACCTACGCGTGCATCGAGGCATACCGTCAACATAGCGAAAGTAATGGAGATGACAATGACGAGCTGTTTGCCTTCTTCAACAGCGGATCGCACTCAGGAGCCAGTCAGCAACACAGACACGTACAGCTTCTTCCTGTTGCTCGCATGAAGGAAGGCCTGCCAGACAGCTCCAAGTGGGATGCATTAGCGAAGCAGCTTGGGCAATCGCAAGTTACTGCACTTCCATTCGCAACGTTTGGCGAACGGATCCATCGTGACATGACACCATCGGAACTCCACTCCATCTACATAACTCTTTTCCTGTCAGCGGTCTCCGCAGTCGGAGCCTATGCCGGCAAACCGGACGACCCTGGAAACGGCGAGGCCCGGATCAGCTACAATATGGCGATGACAAGCAACTCGTTGGTAGTAATGCCGCGGTTGGCCGAGGGCCACGCAGTGTTGGAAAATGGTACGTCAGTGGGCAAGCTCGGTTTCAACGGCACTGTCCTAGCAGGAACTGCTCTTGTCAAGAACGAAGCCGAATGGAACGCCATGAAAGGGAACGGCGGGAGTGATCGACTGCTCGACATCCTTACTAAAATTGGAGTACCAAACGCCGTCGGTCACCAGAAGAAGCTGTGAAGGCCAGCATGATGGGGAGCAAGCACGATGGCACACATTCAAGCAAATGAATATATGCAACAAACAACATTTTTGCCTAGCGGCAGGGTTCTAACTAAAGACCACAAACATGAAATCAACCCTTACTCCACCCTGAGCGACAACTCATATCTCAACTTCATCATCCGCCAACCCTCTCGATTTCACCAAACTCGGTGGCGCTGGCAGAGGTCATTCCATGGTCCCCATTCTACCCATGCGCCTTCCTCCAGATTCGAGGACAAGTTCATCCCACTTCTTGCGGCAGGTGGCATTGCCGAAGAGGTACGAGCCCTTGTGCGAGTAGATATACTCAGCCACCTGTTTCCAAGGGATTTTGGTGGAGGCGGGATCGTTCCCCTTGCAATACTTGCGAACAGCCTTCCGCAGCAGATGGATCTGTTCATAGAGGGTTAGAACTGATTCGGATCACCTCAAGGAATGGCACTTACATCATGCTGAGTCCATTCGGGCTTTCGCACCCTCTCTTCCTTGCTTTTTGTCAGGGTGCGGTATCGACCACGGAGCGTCGATTCCGCCTCGGAGAAGTTGCCCTTGACACGGATTTCACGGTATGTGAGTCCTTCTGCCTTGGCCTTGAGCAGATACTCGTCCTTGGCAGAGCGCTCTGCGGCGTCCGGGACGATCGGAACTGGTGCCGGGCAAGGCTTGGACTGCTTTGGTCGAAGCTCGGTCTTGGGGGGCGCTGGGGCTACTCTGCGAAGCGGAGAGCTTGGGCGGCGAGGTCGTGGCATCTCTGGAAGCTCCTTACGAGGCTTAGTCGGCATCATACGACGACACTGCGCCTCGGACTTGATACCAGCGGCATGGCTTTCAAGCACGGGAACCCTCATAGCATTGTGGTTGTCCATTGGACACCGGAGCTCAGCAACGTGATCGGGTGCTGGCTGGAAAAAGACGAACGGGGCAGGCTCCGAGAAAGGCGGCGGCGAGGGAGGAGCCACCTTCATGTTGGACAGATCCTCGGTAACGATGGGCGACGCCGCGAACGGCGAAGCCACGTACTCGAACTGCTGAGGTGGACTGGTGATGATGGCAGAGCCGTCTGCCGAGCTGAAGGAGCCAGAGTCGAGGAGGGCAGGCGCGCCCGTGGAGGAGAAGCTTCCAAAGCTGACACTGGACTCAGATGCCGGGAACGCAGGAGAGGAGAGGGGCATGTTTTGACCCAAACCACCGCCGGAGGGCATCGGCACATCGTCGATGGAGCCAACACCAAACTGAAAGTGCATCGGCGTAAACATGGACTGAAGGTCGTTCGTGTAAGGCATTCCGTCGGGATGCCATGCTTGATTGTGATCCATGACTGGTCGCTTGCTGCTCAAAGACGCGTCAAACTGTTGCATCCTCTGAAAGAGCATGCAAGAATCAGGATCAGAGAAGGGACTGCCTGCGGTGCCAGCGAGGTATCTGTTCCGGAGTTGCTGAACCTGAGGCCAAACCTCGTGTCAGCAAGAAGGCCTTCATCACATCTCATATGGGCGGCCGAAGAGCAACGGGGGACTGAGGGAAATGAGCGGACGTACCTCGAAACTGTCTTGGATCCCGTCCGGCACGTTGGCCAAAGGCCACTCTTCGCTAGCCATGAGGTTTGGGTAGTATGGCGTGCTGTGGGCGTTGAGAGGGTGTTTGCCGCAACGTGCAATCAGCTTTCTCTGGCGTCGATGGTTGAAGCGTTGTTGGGCTCTGGCCGTCATGTCCTGCTCAAAGGCGAAGAAGTCCGAGCCATGAAAGCCCAACCGGGGAGAAGCGCTCATAAACATCCTCGACGAGAGGGACACGACACCTCCGGGACCGAAAGATTGATGGAAAAAGATGGCTTGATGCCCTTCACCGCTTCTTCCGTGACGTTCTATCGGTGTTCCGCGCTGTCTCAACTCGCACGCACGATGTCGTCGTCCGGCGGTGCGTTGAAGAAGGCAAGAGTTGGGGATGGCTTTTTGGCGGTCAATGAAGAAGTCTACAAGATGCTGCAAGATGCGGCGTGGGCTCCCGTGAGGTGTTCCACCGGTGGCTGTAAAGGCTTGTGGTGTTCCTTCCCGGCTGGGGAATGGCGGTATGAGACGATCCGCGGATAGCAGCGGACGGGTGGCAAGGCGAACCGGTTCTTTAGCCTGGTGATCTGTGGCTGGGACGAACGACCAACGAACGAGAATGATGTTCCTGCCAATCTTGATGATGACTCAAAAAGGGGCTCGAGCTTTGGAGAGATGGATGAGAGCAAGGCCGAGAAGCTCAAGAGATGGATGGATACGAAACAATAAACATTAATGGCTACGATGGCCCAAACGTATTTCAAAGGACGAGCCGACAATGCCATGGGGCTATTGATATGATGATGCTGGGAGAAAGAGAGCAGGTCGACGGATACTCGACCAAGACATCAGGTATCTAGCGGGAAGAGAGATCTTTTTCTACCATGGACACGATCTCAAGCCGCTCCCGCCCGAAGTCAGGAGAGCAGTTCAATTAAGGTACAGCGGGACGATGAAACTGTCTCCTCCTTCCTGATCTTCTTTACCGCTGAGGGGGCAATCCTACTGAGCCGCAGCAATATATGCAAATGTTAACCTTTTCAGCATTGCCTGCGTATCGTATGCGGCTCCGATCCGGCCGTCCTATGGCCTTTCGCCGCGAGATTCGTCTTGGGATAGTTTGCGTTCCCGCCTTGTTCTTTCTCTGAACAGACCTGTCATTTCTCAGCCGCCCGGTTCCCCAAGCGGAGACTACTTGTGCAAGGGCAATGGCAAAAGTTGCGTGTGGTGGCGGGATCTTGGACGTACTCCTGATGGCCAGATCGTATATCATCGTTCCGTGGGGGGCCCACTGACCCGTCAACGACTTGGGGGGATGGGGTCTTCGGATAGCTGCGGTTGTCAACATGGGCCTCTCTCAACGAGATCGTCCCAGCCATGCATGCAATTGCAGCCATATCCTCTGCGCCTGAGGATCGGAAGTTCCGTCCGGGAGGAAACGACATGGGTCTTGGGATGAGTGTTTACTGACTTCTGGGGTCGGGGGGAACCCCATTGGCCAGACGTTGTCTGTTGGCGTTTGAACCACACGTCGTCTGCGGGAGGAATACTCCCTGAAGAGTGGGTTGGTATATTAGAATCCCACCCATGCCGGGGCTCTAGGCTATCCCATTTCTGGGAAGCGAGTTGATGAATGTGGTGGATAGGGAACCTCCCGCAGCGGCGCAGGCCGGGGAGGCAGAGTTTGCTGGGCGCCAGGCGTCGAGCGGACCATCGTCCACGGGTTCCGAGCCTGGTGTGGCAGGAGACACCTGTCACCATTATCCAAGGGTTCGGTGATGGTCCAATGACAGATGTGCTAGTCCCTAGTCCGCAGGGTTGAGTGCAGGTAGGTTCTGACGGTCTCCAGCTTCCTGCATCACGCCAGTCGTCGATGAACCGCATCCAAGGACCCATCTTTCCGGGTTCTGAGGAAATCCGGGCAGATGCAGCAAAGCCCCTTTCGTGCCCTAGGCCCCTAGGGGGTCATCATCATCTGTGCCAACGTGGTTATGCAACGCCGCGGCAGTGTGGACGTTTGATTTGCCGTGGTCACGAGGTGGATACACATCGTGTTGCATAGGACGTACCGTTCAATTTGAAAGCCTGGGCCCTGAAGTCTCTTGCATACTGAGATCTAAATCGATGCTCGGATCTTGGGCAATGGCAGCAGGCAGGCACTCACGTAGCTGCCACGTCAGCGAACCATAGATCGATCACTTCTGCACTCGATATCCGAGCCTCACAATTTTGTGTGGGGAACATCGACTCAACCATCGAGAGAGAAAACTACTATCTCAACTTTATGTAAGTGAGAAAACATTGTAAGAGAGAAAACATCTCGGAATCTCCAACTCGAGCTTCTGATACATACTGGCGTTCGGCAGGCCAGGGTCTTCTTCCCCGAGTTGTAGTGACAGGGCTGAGGCTTCACACGCTTCCAATTTCTCTCGACTGCATACCGGCAATATGGAACCCTCAATCAGCCCGGCAGGATCTCCAATCGAGGGGGCCAGCACAGACACGGAATGATTCTTGGGAGGCTGCAGGATATGTGGGGATGAGGAATCTCTCACCCAAAAGCAAAAAGGAAAACCCCTGTATATGTACAGACGGTAGGTTGACAAACCGATGCTGCAGCCGTACTGCGAGAGACATGTCATGTTGAGAAGTGGAGAAGTTGAGAAGGGGGGGGTATGTATGGAACGGAACGTAGGGCGATTCAGATGCCGCTGGTACAGTCGACAGAATCGAACAGTGGCTCATTTCCTGGTTTGCTGATAACATCGAACTTGACACGAGATCTCGCTCCGGAGCCGATCAATGAGATTGTGTTCATTTTTATTTCCAAACCCATACGAACAGGAGACGGCGATCTTGTGCATAAATCTTGCTGCGCTTCAATGGCTCTCGTTTGCAAGGAGCGTCAGCGGATTTTTCTACCTGCAGAGGGGATTGGGGAACCCCGGGAAGTCAGGCCCAATCCCAAGAATTAGTTCAAGGAAGGTGGGCGTTCCATGAAGGGTGTTTTTCATGAACCACACCGGGCAGATACTTCATGCAGCGGTCTCGTCTCAACGTTGAACTCGCAGATATGCAAGCCAGCTGTACCGCAGCAGCCTGCAGAAGGTCATGGAATGTTCCGTTCTGACCAATCCTGTTAAGCGAGTGCTAGTCTTGGAAAATTAAAAAGAAAATCCAGAAAAACGGACATCAAAAAGCAAAACCAACAGCGTATGCATGGTTCGTCATCTGCGTTCGTCATGTTTGTACTTCGTGACCTCCTAGTTTCGTCACAAATCCAAATCCACTCGACCAGACAGAACATCTGCCCATATCTCTCATACCGTTCCTTCTATTTCCATGCAATCTCGACGCGCTCGATGATGCAATATGCAAAAAGCAAAAAGCATTTCCCCTTTTTGGACTTCTTAACGCAGGATAAGACGACTCTTTTCCCCCAAAGAGAAGTTTCGCATCCACTAAAAGAAGGTGTCAAAGCCTGACAGGTGGCTTTGACATGTCACATATTAGCTGTCAAAGACGGCACAGAATGACCGCGGTCATCTGCAGATGGTCAGGGATCCAGGGATTTCCGAGTTGCTTCGGCTAAAGAGTGCTCAAAATATTGGATGATGGAAGCATGTTTTCAACGGCAGTCGCACTCTCCGCTTCGTTCAATGCAACCGTGGAAGCGATCTCCTGCTCGTATCGTCTTCCCGGCGATAGCCTGGGATCCGCCTCGAGATTCGATCGTTCAGATTCTGAGCGGAAAGCAGATTGGAACCAATATGGAGACTAGGTAACAAATGGCCGTCTTGAGGTGTGGGAATAGCGGCTCGGCGGGTAGTCTGTGCAGATGGAGAGTCCGAATAGTAGTTGAAAAGCCGCCATTATGTCAGTGTCATCCGTTATACGACAGCGGATCACAATATACCCTCCGTCATCTCTTATGAACATGGAGGCGGCCTATGATCCGATTTACCGTGTTCCTGTCCTTGTTCAAAACCATGTTCCTGGGCCGTACCCAAGTCCGCGGCGACGATCTCGTCAGATATCACCGAGTGGCGTTTCTCACGCCGTTACGGGGCTGGACTCCGGCGGCCCCTTTGCAATCCCCCATTCCGCCCAGCCGACATGAGCCGCGTTTGGCTCAGAATTTGAGCCGCAAACAACATCCAGACTAGCCACCGGTAGATATCTGGGCCGCACAAGCTTCCAGAAAGCTGCAGAGATTGCCACCGGCATGAGATTACAAAAGTTTGACGACGTTGCCCGGCGACTCGACTCGACATTCATGTTTTGGAGGGCCAATCTCGGGCTGAGTCTCGGGTCGAATGTCAAGGAGAGGCCGGATTTTGGGTTCAGTTTCGTACGACAAAGAAATCAAAGTCATTGAAGATCAAACTTCGCTGTTTGTACTAGCCAAGTCTTCCGTGGCCTCTGCGTTTATATACATAGCCTAGAATCATCTGGCCAGAAGTCACACTAAACTAGGCCTAGGCAACAACCCCTGTCATCTTGATCTGCTGCGCCGTATCGCGATCCAAATTTGCACCCTGAGTATCTCATCCCATAGCGGGAATGTTGATCTCCTTGATGGTCCAGACCTTGCCACTCTGGCTGCTAGCCAAGCCCGTGTGGGTCGCCTTCTGCGCAGTGGCGATGGTCTTGCCGAAGTTGGGGTTGGCGGCGGCGACGGCAGTCTTGGTCTTGATATACTGCTGCTTAGTGACGGTAGGACTGCAGTTGGTATTGCACTTGATGCTGGTCCCGTATCCCCTCATGAACGGGCTGGACTTGTGTTCCTAAGTGCTGAGCTGCTTACCGGCATTGGCATTGGTAACAGTTTGGCGCCAAGTATTATTATCCGAGAGAAGCTCGTAGAGGATCTTGACCTTCTGGATGCCTGATATGGGGCTCCGTCGCTGCTGAGCTGGCCGAACAAGCTAAAGAGTGAGGCGCGGACGCACCGCTGGCCCTTCTTCGCACCGCACCACGAATTGTTGGTCTAAGACTTGGGAGTTGTTTGAACTAGATTACTAGTGCCTTTTGACAGACCAGGCCATGAAGCTAAGACTCCGTTCTGTTTTGGAGGAGCGTCGCCTGGGATGATGGCTGTCTCAGCCTTGATGATGGTCGAAGTGATTGGGCCAAGTGACACGGAACCACTCCACGTGTCAACGGCGACAGAGTTTCTGACCATGGTAGCGGCGAGAGCCGTTTCGAAGAGCCCGGAAATTATATTTTCACTCAAGCAGTCTTCAAGAGAGCTAAAAGTCAAGTTGTCTAAGTTCGAGTCGTGGTTCGCCATGTCGATGGAAAACGAGAACGAACATCATTAAGGAAACGAAAACTCGCTGGCGTTTTATCTCTATCTACGTGACCATTTTTCGCCCATTCCTGGCTTCTTCCATTATTACACCACAAGATAGGAAGAGTTCGCTCACCATCGAAGGACAACATCGATATCGGAGGCGAGCAACATGCACAGCAAACCCAGGAACGCAGCATGCGGTCCTTCACACTAGTATCAGTCAATCTTTCGTAGTACTCAGGTGCTTGATCTATCTTCGCATTCAACAAACTAGCAGACAGAATACATGAGGCGTCCGCACTACGTTTCCGCAGGGCTTCTCGATTGCCTGGCTGTGAAGACCCTGTGCTTTCAAGGGACCAGCAACCGAAAGTATATAGATTGCAGGTGTCTAGGGCCACGGCATCGACCGAGCTTCAAGCCAGAATATCTCCGTTTTGCTCAGGGTCCTCAGCGTACGGAATGCGATCGCGTTCGCGCCCAGCCCACTTATCTAACCAGGGAAGCCCCTCTACGTACACTCTGCTCAACACTTGATGCGGAGTTAGGTCTGACGATCTTGAGACATTCCGGGCGTCCCAAGAGACGTTGAGACAGAGTAGGGAGTTGCAAAAAGCCTGTTCATCGACCGCAGAGAAGTCGATGGCTCGCAAATAGTTGCTAGGGTCAGAAACGCATTCCTAAGTCAAAAAACAAAAGCAATCAGGCTCGACACAATATGAGAAGCGATCCAGCGTAAGCTCGCGCGTACGGATAAAGAATACTCAGTGCTGAGTTACGGGAGCCTTCAATAAGATGATAATGCTCACATCGTGTCAGGCATGCCTGGCATGTAGACTAAACTACTATGCATGGTGAGGTAAAGCGAAGACCTTCAGAGCTCGATGAAAAACTGTTCTATGCATCGTGACAAGCAGATGGAGGCATGAGTAGAGCAATCGTGCTGGGAGACGGAGTTTGTTTGGGTTTGAAAGCCGAGAGCTATCATGGAATACGGGCACCTGCCGCATTTTCTTGCTCGCAGCACGAGATACCTGCCATCGAGACTCGCAATTACAATTTGGTGTTTATGGCCGTACTCTAAAAGTTGCCGGTGGAGTTGCCGATGAGTTCCGGGCCTGTTTCCCTTGCATCGTAAACCAAACCCTTCACTTTGCCTTTCCTGTCAACTTGATGTGGCTTCAGCCCCTATGTCAGGAGTGACTCCGAGTGAGCAAGTTCCAGCCTTGCGATAGTGAGGGGAACCAATGCCGTTTAGCCCGATTCAACTGAGCACCGTTGCATATCCGACGGACTTGCCAATTTCGAGGGAAGAAGTTGATAACTCAAGATCACGGGGGCGGGCGTCTTAACAAGGGTTGCCCCATTGGCTCGGGAGCTAAACCGTGTGTAGTCAACAGGCGACGGTGGCTACGTTGATATAATAGGCATGAACATCCATAGGTACACCTGCCAGGAACAAATGTTGACATGTGGGTAGATGATGGAGAAACGAGCACGTTGTTAGTGCGATTCATCATTCGGATTCCGCGTATCTGAGTCCCAACGTGCAACCTTACCACACGTGCAAATCGATTGAACTCACGATCTTCTGGCGCATCAAGCGGGATTATGTGGCGCCAAAGTTGCGACGAAACACATGCTGTGCTCTGTGGTCGACAATCGAGGAAAACACCGGACGCCTTATTCGATCGTTCTGGACTGCAGACTGACTGGAGCTCCATGACAGCAGGCTGGTCTCGAACTTTCAACGCTCTAGTCATCATTACCAATCTGCAAGGGTAGGGTTGCAACCCTTCGCGCTTAAGCGTGTCGTAGCAGTGATCATTAGGCACTCCGAGTTGCGTATTTCAATCCATAGTCGGTAATTTTTAACCGCGCTTGATCTAGGAGTACGCCGGACAAGGCGGTCCTGGGAAACTGGCTTGAGGTTGAAAAGGGCACTAAGCATAGTTTCGAAAGCAAAGTTAGAGGTCGCTCTATGAAACACCCATTCGACAATTCCGCTGACAACTGACATTAGCTCGGAGCTATCCCATCGGGTGCTAACTAACGCCAGTTTGAAGTCCATCAGTCCCCCGTTTCCCCTCGTTCGGTCTTTCGTCGAAGCCTTCATGTCGCGTCGTCCCTTCAGCAGCTGTGCCGTTGTGCCGGTTTGTGCCCGTCGATAACAGAGAAGATCTCAGATAGGTTGTGTCTTCGGAAGTATAAAGATATGTGGCGGCGGCCTGTGGTGAAGTGTGAACGCACGTCGGTGATCGCGGACTATCGCAAGGGACGCTGACTGATCGAAAGCAGCCATCCATACGGTAGCCCTGGTTCGTCGCATGATATCGCGTTCCAAATGCGCGCTGGCGGGCGTTAAAGAAAGTGGGAACCCCTGGTCTCTGTCTGAAAAGTTGCTGTCCCCGGGTGATCTCCGTACCTCATCCTTCAGAGATCTTCATAAGCGGTGCTACTACGAGCCAAGCAATTCCCAACCCACATTTGGCAGATGGATGAGTTCTTTTCGGCGACTATCAACGGTGTTAAAGGCTGCAATGAGCTATGCGAGCCGCCACTGTCAGCCGTCATTACAAACAAGGCCGTCCAATTCCGTCTGCCTCGCCGCGTACCGGTTGCGATCGAGCATGCCATCATTGAAGGATGCTATCCCGGGCTGCAACCGCGCCACATAAGCACATCTCAGCGGACTCGCTTACACCGGGTAAGCTCGCCGTCTCTTCAGTCTTAACATCGTAAGTACGGGCGGATATCGTCGCCAAAATCCGGGGGCTGGAATCCTTCAGGAAACGATAGTCGATATGCAAGGATTGCCTGGATGCCGTCAGCTACAGAAGAGGTCGCAGAAACCGTCGGCATGCAGGCGCTAAGAGGTCGACATGTGGGCGAAGACGCCTTGCACGCCAGAAAGAACCCGTATGGCAAAGTTTTCATGAACCAACAGGGTATGGCGCAAAAGAAAAGCTGCGGTCTGCCCGATACATAATTCTGCATGCATGGCAGCTGAAGATGACTGGTTTATGCCCCATTTGGGTCAACCACCGAAACCGATCCCAAGACTTGGATTCGGATCTGTGCGAAGGGCGCCAAATGTAGGGGTCGTATTGAGTGGGATAAAAGATGTTGTAGAGCCCAGTCTAAAGCAGCGACTGCACTTCGCCCCAATACAGTCTGTTGCATTAGTGGCTTCCAAAACCTCAGAAAATGACCATGCGCTAAGAATACATACCTATACTATATCTTAGAAAAAGATTATTATGAAATTATGATAAATATATTTAATAATATATTCAATATATATTATTATTCTTATTAGCCTAAACTATTTCAAAAAGCTATATACAGCCTCTAGAAGACTAACTCTCTGAGGCTATTAGTAGTATATTACTAGCGCCTCTAGTAGCCTCAATATATACTTATATAGCTACTATATTTTCTGAGGTTTTGGAAGCCACTGATGCAACGGACTGTATGTATATGGGCGCTGATAACGGTACGTACGCGTGCCTCCCCACACCAACAAGCAGTGAATTACCCAAAGCTAGGCAAAGGACTTTGGTAAACCATCCAAAGTGACCGAGTCACCGACGAATATATCAGGGCTTGTCAGGGTCACCGAAAAAAAATTCGAGAGAAATCCAGAGGGCATGAAGAATACCCATTCTCACATCACAATGGCCTGGTTCCTCATGGTTGTAAGTCCTCTAAGACTGACACTTACGTTGCTTTGTCTATACTCGATTCTACTCTACGTCGTGGCCAAATACGTCTACCGAGCGTTTTTCTCCCCTCTGGCAAAGTTTCCGGGCCCACGGTTTGCAGCAATCACCAAGCTCTACGAAGCGTATCACGTTCTTCTCAAGAGCGACTGGCTTGAGAACCTCGTGTCCCTCCACGAAACATACGGTACGTTTCATTCGTCACTTAGACCCCAGCACTTGACGTCTGACTGTGACTATAGGTCCAGTCATTAGAATCGGTCCGAACGAGTTGCACTTTGACGACCACAAATTTGCGCTAGAGTATCACAAGCGCGCGGATCTCTTGAAGTGCGATAACTATTATGGTCTTCTCAGCAAACTGCTCGGGGGTTTGGCCAGCCCGACCAAGCATATCGAAAGAGCAGCGGCCATGAGACCGATCTTCTCGGGAAAGACCCTCGCCCAATACGCCCCGAGGCTTGACACCTACCTTGAGTCGCTCTACACACGCATGAGCGATGTCGCAGGTAATGGGGACGTCGTCAACCTAACCCATTACCTCTGGGCCTTCACCAACGACGTAATGATATCGTACATCCTCGAAGAAAACTACGGGTTTCTGAGAACGTACGACCTCGAAGCTGTGCACGACAAGACACGGGCCTACAGCGCGATTGACTTGGCGACTGTTCTCAGATGCATGCCGCCCATCAAAGTCCTCTTCGACTGGTTCCCTTTTCTCAGATCATGTTCGCCCGTCGGCTGGCTTGACACTGTAAGCCCCAGCCATTGCAATTGTACCAAGGCACTATTCCTGACTTTCTCTAGCTTGTCTCTTCTCACGTAAGACCTATGGTCAAGTCCTGGGACGACGAAAACAGTCACGAGGGCGTCCTGTCCCGCATGTTCAACGAGATCGGCAGCGAGACTCTTACAGTCCATGAGTCGTCCCAAGCAATCTTCATTGGGAACGAGTCTCTGCTCAGCAACTTGACATTCTTGCTGCACCACCTCATTCAGAACCCCGAGATCGTCAAGAAAATCAGAAGCGAACTTGACACGCTTGACCTCGGCACTTACGGACACCGCGTGTGGAGAGACCCGAGAGTGCCTCAACTGAAATACCTGGTAAGTCTTCATTATGTTTTCTGCTGGTTGTCTCATTTATGCTGACTGTATCAGGACGCGGTGTGCAAAGAGTCAACTCGGCTTAGCTCACCAGGTTGGCATCGTCAGCCGAGACAGAGTCAGACGCCGGTGCAATACCAAGGCATAATTATTCCCCCAATGGTACGTTGGCATCTTGGCTTAGAAGGTGAGAACACGACACTAAGTCACTCAATGCAGACAAGTCTCAGTTTCACTCTGACAATGCTCGACCATGATCCAGAGATCTTCCCCGATCCAATTACCTTCAAGCCCGAAAGGTGGCTCGGATCGAGTGAAAGCTCCAAGGAAAATAGGAATCGTGCTGTCACGTTCGGGATGGGCACGCGAACATGCTTGGGTCGGCAGTAAGTCTCACTCTTCCATCTCTGTAGCGACTATCAGATGTTAATCCTTTTCACCCCCAGTGTTGCCCAAAGAGTTCTTCGTAAAACCATTGCTAGCATTACTTACAACTTCAACATCTCGCTTTGGAATGAGAAGCTTGACGTCGCACAGGGCTATAGATACCTGGACACATACCCCAAGAAAGGCCACGAAGGATACTTGAAAGTCAAGTTGACGCCACGATTCGGACAACACGCATGATCAGATTTTTCTCTTTGAAGATACCACAAGATTCCCCTTGGGTTAAGGGCAATACAGTGTCTGTTTTTCGAGAACACAGCCTTGGCATAATTTTCAGAAATACCAACACCCTGATAACAATGACAGACACACACAGCCTCCTACCTTGTCTGCGACGTGGTCAATCAACCACAAGTCAACTCGCCTTTTTGCGCACTGTCCTCATTAAACAACTAAACGCGACTTAGACCACGAGTGCACCTGTGAGTTAGACGGTAATAATTCTACATACCCAAGCCTAGTCTACTCTGCTATAGTGTCTGGTGGCATCGGCTGGTTCGCCGCGACAAAAGGTTTCGGCGGCCACTCCCCAGCATCAAAAGCACACTCAAACTCATGTACCCCGGACTGCACCTTGCGACTTGGTTCAGGCGTCTCATCATAGTCCTTCCTCAACTCCGATGGAAGCGTTACATCAGCCGAGCAGCTGGGCGGCACAGTCAACTTCATCTTGAAGCTTCCACTCTCCAACTTCCAATCACAAGAAACTCTCCCGTACGGTCCGTCAAAAGACACGCTTGCGCTCGTAAGATTGCCTCCGGGAATGGGACGCACGCGAATCGCGCGCCATCCTGCCTCGAGAGGCGATATACCCCCAACGGAGCCATGTAACCAGTCTGCAACGCTTCCTAGTGCGTAGTGATTGAAGCTTGTCCTCTGCCCGGGGTTGATGCGGCCATCCGGTAACATGCTGTCCCACCGCTCCCAGATAGTTGTTGCGCCCATGGCGACGACTGCGTATAGCCAACTTGGGCAAGTTGTCTCGAGTAGCATACGGTATGCCAGCTGCGGTCGTCCGATTTTCGTCAGAGCATGGAATATCACTGGAGTCCCTGCGAATCCGGTGCTGATGTGGAAGCGTGCGGTGCGAACCAGCTTTTCCAGCGCCTTGGCGGCCGTTCGACGCTGGAAGGAGTAGGATGGGTATAGGTCAAATTGGAACGCGAGTCCAAGGCCGGTCTGAGAGCTTGACATCAAGTTGCCCTCTGCCGTGATGTATCTTCGTTGGAAAAGCACTTTGAGTCGTTCTCCATCTTCTGCGTACTTGGTAGCCAAGTCCTTCTTGCCGAGTGCGGCACAGAGTCGGGAGAATACCAGCGTCGTGTGAACAAGGTAGGCGTTGGCGACAAGACTACTGTCCGTCCGTCCGTTTCCAGGATCATCAGGGGGTGCCGTGGGGTCCAGCCAATCAGACAGTTGCCATTTATCAGGATTCCAAAGTCCGTCGGGGGCTCGGTCGACTCCTTGATCTAACCAGGCTTGCATGCTGCTGAATTGGCGCTCAAGAAGGTCCTTGTCGGAGCTGTACTGGTAAAGCAGGCTCGGAGCAAGCACAGTCACGTCGTCCCAGACTGCTTGTGCGATGTGCGGCCAGTTGGGGCTGATGGCCAAGGGCACAACCAAAGGCGGAATACCCCTTTTCCCTTCTTCAAGCTGTTCAACCGCAACGTCTTGAAGCCAGTTGCCGAGGATTCCTAGAGTATCATACAAAAACGTCGCTGTGGGGCAGAACACCTGTAAGTCGCCGGTCCAGCCGAGTCTTTCGTCTCTTTGAGGACAGTCAGTCGGAATGGACAAGAAATTGCCCCGCATAGACCAGACGACATTCTTGTGAAGTTGGTTGACGTGAGGGTTGGAGCATTCGAAGAATCCTCTCCGCCTCATGTCGGTGTGCATGACAAGCGCCTGGGTGTCGTCGACCGAGGGAGCACCTCCGGGCCACCCGTCGACCTGAACAAATCGGAAGCCGTGAAAAGTGAACTTTGGAGTCCAATCTCGAATCTCTCTTCCCGAGCCGATGATTGTGTCAAAGCACTTTGCGTCTCTGAGGGGTCTCGTCCCGAGTTCATCGTTTTCCATCACCTCTGCGTGACGGAATGTGACCTTCTCCCCTTCACCAAGCTTGAGAGACTTGACGAGGAGCTTGCCGACGAGGTTTTGCCCAAAGTCGAGAATGACCTTGCCGCTCTTGCTTTTGAACACCTTCACGCAAGGCTTCGTCTCAACAACTCGAACAGGAGGCGCATCGGGGGCGACCAACTTCGCCTTGGGCCAAGGTAGTGTCTTGGTACCGATGTCTGAGGTCCAATTGGCGCCCACGACGGCCCAGCCTTCCGTCTCTTGTCTCAGGTCATAGGTCTCACCGTCGTATATCTCGCTATTTGTGATTGCAATTGGGGAGCATGACCAAGTGTCGTCTGAAAGTAAAGTCCAAGGCTCTTTCGATGGGGCCCCGATCTCGAGCTGTGAGAAGAGTCCAATGACGTCGCCGTACCGGAAGCGGATACCCCCCTTGAAGCCGAGTCGTCCAGCATACCAGCCCTCCCCAACCTCGACACAGATTGTGTTTTTCTGTCCTGGGAAGAGAAGGCTCGTGACGTCGAGAATACGGTAGACAAGGCGATGTCGGTAGCTTGTCCACCCCGGTGCCATGCACTCTTCCGTTACTGGCTTTCCGTTGATCGTAGCTTCGAAAACGCCGAGGGAGGTGATATATAATCGAGCCGAAGATGCGGCAAGGTCGATATCTTTGGGGAGGGTGAACTCTTTACGGAACCGCATGGGTCTCAGAGGGCCGTGGGGACCGAATTGCACGGCCGAAGTGATAAAGTTTGCCTGGAAATGCTTTGGCTGGAGCAAAGCAGTTTCGACAGTTGCCGATTCTGACCACGGGCTTGGGTTTTCAGTATCATATGTCGTATCCGAGAGGCTCTTTCCGTAGACTCTGACACGAACCGTAGCGGCTTCTCGAGATGCAAGATCTCTGGCAGGCCAGGGTACTTAAACAGACTCGTCACTCGTCTCTCCATAGACCTGGGGTTTGTTATCGGAAATAAAAGTAAGCTCGATCTCATAGGAGGTCTGGATCCATGAGGAAACAGTTGAATCGCTCGTCTCGAACCGCCATGAGATTCTCGGTCTTGAGTATTCGACTCCAAGACCGCTGTGGTGGTGCTCAAAGGCCGGTCTGGTAATAGTAGGAGAAGACATGACGGAGGACTTTGATCCAAACCTTCATGGTTCCCGAGATCAAAGTCTGGGGTTTCTGAGATTGCAGGAAGGAAGTAGCCTTGCCTCCATGTAAATCTGGACTTGATGTAGCAACCAGTAAAACTACGCCCGGTATAACGATGGCCGAATCGGGTTGTTTCGGTGCGAGACAACACGTTCGAACGAGGGCTACATGTAACTGTTGAATCATCGTACACGCGGTCTTCATCCCGTTGATGCCAAGACAATCGTTGCCGATCAAAAAGTGACTGGAGCTCATGCGGGTTACCCAAAGGATCCCAAGACTCGTGGCCTGCCGAGATGCGGAGCTACCGCCTCCCCCCGTAGGACTAGGACCTCGCCTCCGGGGTTTGAGTACGACTCTGTGACCAGACCCCTCGAACTAAGCAAAGACTTTGTAAACGATGGGTTTTCCAGTACCGGCTCCAGCTTCCTGGGATCTTTCGCGCGTACTGCCGAGATCATCGAGCCACCTTTGCGCCGAACGAGCAGCAAGGGAGGAGGCAATAAAACGATGGTACATAAGATAACCCCAGATTTCCACTTGAATGAAAGAACCATAGTTCCCCAACCGTGCTTCTACTCCACATTTGGCGCCTTGGTGAGCATGACCTTCCTCATCGTCGCTGTGGCGCTCGTCGCTGCGCAGGGCGGCTTCATCTATGGTTTCGACTCTGGTATGCCGTAGCTTCCGACTCTGTTCTAGATGCCAGATGCCAATGCAAGCTGACATTCTGCTCAGGAATCATCGCGACGACCTTCGGCCATGACAGCTTCAAGTTAAAGATGTACGGGACCGCGATGGTCAACACCGCTTACCCAGGTACGGTGGCACCCCTGGTCTCCCGAGACTACTCTACAATAACTTACTCACTGCACAGGTGCCATCGTCTCGGCTCGGTTTACAACGCCGGCCAGGCCATCGGCGGTATGACTTGCGGTTACCTTGCAGATAGATTCAGTCGAAAGTACACGATTCTGATCGCGTCAGTCCTGAGTTAGTCTTCGCATCCAGGTAACGACTCACAAACGCTAACGTGAACAAAGCCATCATCGGCTCCGTCCTTCAATGCGCCGCTATGGAAGTAGGCATGATGATCGCCGGCCGTCTGATCGCGGGCATCGGATGCGGCGAACTCCTCTCTGTCGTCCCCATCTACCTCGCCGAAGTCGCACCACCCGCTCGTCGCGGCCTCCTCGTCGGCCTACAGGGCATGATGATAGCCAGTGGTTTCGGCCTCGCGAATTGGGTTGGGTTCGCGGGCGCGTTCGCCTCAGGAGACGGTCACTGGCGCATCCCCTTGGCGATGCAACTTCCCATACCCGTCGTGCTGTCGGTCATGGTATTCTTCTTGCCCTTCTCGCCCCGATGGCTCATTCTAAAAGACCGGTACGAAGACGCCAAGAGCGTCCTGGCAAGCCTCCACGGTGCGGCGGATAACGATGACCTGGTCGGCCGAGAACTCATCCAGATCACGGAGCAAATCCTCATGGAGAAGGCGCAAGGTAACATGGGCTGGGCCATGGCCATCAAGCAGATGTTCTCCCGCCAGTACATCCGTCGTACTCTTACGGCCTCGTTCATCGTCACCATGGGCCAGCTCAGCGGTTCCTCGGTCATCCAGAAGTTCCAAAACATCTTTTACGCTACGGTTGGCTTCACTGGCCGCACTGCTCTGCTAATCAGCGGTGCGTATGGCATGATGGGCATCATCGGCCAAGTCATCTACCTGGTCGTTGTGGCAGATCGCTGGCCCCGCACGCGTACGCTCTGGAGCGGATCTCTGGTCCTGAGTGCCATGATTGCCTTGTGCATGGCCCTTAGTGCCGTCTACGGAAATGAGGACAATGAGAATGCCGCAGGAGCGCGAGCCGCTATTGCAGCCATCTTCATCTACTCAATGTGCTACGCCATCTTCTTCAACGCCATGATCTGGGTTGTTCCCTCGGAGCTGTTCCCGTTCTTCCTTCGGACGAAGGGCCTCGCATTTGCTGTTGCTGCAAAGTCGGTCACCGCCATCGTGCTTTCGCAAATTACCCCTCTTGCTATCGCCAATGTTAGCTGGAGGTTAGTCTCCAAGGATCGCTTACCAATCTGAACAAAGAGGGCTAATTAGTCTCGTATAGATACTACTCCCTGTTCATCGCAACCAACTTGGCTGCTGCCGGTTTCTATTTCTTTTTTCTCCCCGAGACAGTACGTTGCCGGCACGCCCCTCCATCTAGTTCATTTCTAACCACAGGACTAGTCCGGGAAATATTTGGAAGAAATTGCAGAGTTATTCGGAGATGGTCTTGCAGCCCATCGCCTTGGCGAGCTTGACGTCGATGCAAACGAACGGAGCCTCAAGGTAAAGACACACAACTCGCGTATAATTCGGTAGCTTCATACCCGTAGTTATTAGACTTCATGAAGTTTGATGAATAATGTTTTGAAGGGCTAATGTCCCTAAGGAGCGAGCGTTTCACCAACTGCTTGACTCTCATTGATACATAAACCAGATACTATCACTATGAGCCTTCCACGTATCTTAAAAGAAGTTTGGCATGTTGTAGATAGACCTCGAAGCAATTGATCGTATCTCTACATTAGTTAACTAAATGATACTGTAAGCGAGCTCAATCCTCGTCAGCCATCAACCCGAAGCCCCGTGTTAGGCTGTTAGCCAAGTACGCGGCACCTTGTACTAGTTCACAGTCATCGTAAGCACCCAACACGTAATTCCGTATCAGCATACTCGTTCATCATAAAACCGAGCACAGCGAAGGTCAAGGAAGCATTCAACCGTGTGCGAAGTCCGACACTCCCCGCAATCCAATAAATTGAACCCGATGAACCATGCCGGTGCGGGGCCGTGGGACCCGCGGGGTATGCGGTCTTCTACCCGACAGGCAACCCGGCGAAGCTCGAGGCTTCCCCAGATGACCCCAAGATCACATCGGGGCAGCCAAACCACTGCCCCTAGCGTATTTTCTATTATCGCCTGATATCCTCCGAGTCTACATCGTAAGCCTTGATGTTCTGGTTTGTGAGGCGCGGGAAGCCACAGTGTTCCGAGCCACATCGGAGAGAAAGCCGAGAATCGGACTTGATGGCCGAACGTGGCCTACAACGAACAGTCACGTAATGCAAGCTGTGATCGTGAGATGCAGCATTCCTCAGGTTCAAAAGCGGTTTTCGTTATGAAATCTTCAGCCATGGTCTGTGAGCTTGAGAGTAATCAAGACTGTCATCTCATGTAACACATACGTCATACCCTCTCGGACCCTCATCTACTAACACCACCAAAATACCAACATCATCAACCCCCAGAAAAAGATTCATTTTCAAACAATCTGACAACAACAACAACAACAAAATTCCGAAAATATGGAAGCGAATCACATTCTCATAACTGGCGGCGCAGGCTTCATAGGCCAGGAACTCACAACCGCCCTCCTCCTCTCCTCCCCCACAATCCACCTCACAATAACTGACATCACCACCCCGGCCATCCCTCCAGCCTCCATCGTCCCAGACGGCGCATCGCGCATAACAGCTCTGCAAACGGATCTGACGTCACCGGACGCCGTTGCGGGGCTCCTCTCGCACCACTCCCGCTTCAATGCGATCTACCTCCTACACGGCATCATGTCAGGCGGCGCCGAGGCGGATCTCGACCTTGGCCTGCGCGTAAACCTGGACAGTCAACGCTACATCCTCGACGCTCTCCGGCAGCCGACCTCGCCTCACCGTGGGACCGTCGTCGTCTTTCCCAGCTCGTTGGCCGTGTACGGACCGGTCGGGGGCCAAGTCGTCACCGAAATCACCTGCCCCACGCCGCAATCCTCATACGGCGCGGAGAAGCTCATCGTCGAGACTCTGGTGGGAGACTACTCTCGCCGTGGTCTGCTCGACGGCAGGATCGTGAGGTTGCCGACCATCATCGTTCGTCCGGGAGCGCCCAGCGCTGCTGCGTCTTCATTCGCGTCGGGGATCGTGAGGGACTCTCTCAAGGGCGAGGAGAACATTCTGCCTGTAGGGCCGCAGTTGGCGATGTGGGTGTGCTCCCCGAGGACGGTGGTTGCCAACTTGGTTGCTGTAAAGGATATCCCCAAAGAGAACTTTGGGCTGTCGAGGGTTGTGAACCTTCCGGGTATCACGGTCACAGCGGCGGATATTCTGAACGCGTTGGAAGTCGTCGGAGGATTTGAGGCTCGGGCGAAGGTGACTGAGCAGAGAAACCCGCAAATTGAGGCTATTGTGGGCAGCTGGCCGGCGCTTTTCGACGTGTCAAAGGCGCTGCAGCTCGGGCTGGCTCAAGACGCGGACATCGTGTCAACAGTCAAGGACTTCGCGGACCGACTTCGTTCCGGGCTATAGTTGAGGCAGGGCAGCTTAAAAAGAAAGGACAGAAAAGAAGAAAAACATCATAGTAATCGCATCGGCTTGTGAGAGCAAAAGCATAAATCGTCTATGCATTTTGTTGTCACACGGGGTATCTAGGGGGGTTGCCTGCGACTCACGTTCGTCCCCGCAAAAGAGTTCCGATGCCCAAAGTACATCGCCAGTAAGAAGAAAAGGTGAAATTACGATGCCGTAGTAGACTCGACACAAACTAGTCGTCCCACTCCTCGTCGAGCTGGTCTATCAGTCGGTTCTCATCCTCACGGTTACGTCCTCTGCTCGGCGATCCTGACAGGTGGCGATAGCCACGCCTACCGGGCAAAAGCTGAGCACACGACGATGTTGCAATGACAAACATATCCTATACCCACATTAGTTTCGTGAACCTAAACGACTGGCTTTGGATCTCAACTTACGCTGACAAACCCCCAGATGCCGGCCCAGAGACTGTAGTTAGGCAGCTGCCGCCAGCCCCGGGCGTGTGCGACAGTCCGCTGGTAGAACACGCCTCCGCCAAAGTACACCAGGACAGCGATGACGAAGATGATGGCAAAGACGCTTCCAGGACCGACACTGCCCGGCTGGTGGGGCTCGGCTCTCGGGCAAGCGTGCTGGGAACGGGCCTCAAAGAAATAGGCGCAATCATCGGGATCTGAGCCGACGAAGGAAATGTGGGCTGCTCCACCGACCTGCTCCGTGTCGCAGTGGAAGGAGATGGTCGCAGACTTGCGACGGGTCGTCGTGTCGTCTTTCTCGGCGGACACCTTATTCTGGGTGTTGCCTGACGCCGAGATGAGCGTCCTATCGTCATCGTCTGTGTACCTGTTGTAGGCCGCACCGTCGTGGGCCGTCGACCTCTTCGACTTGCTCTCGCCGCAGGGAGAACCGTTCTTGTACTGGAGCACCAGAATGCGCCCGCGAGTCTGGATGTCCATGTTGGTTTGTCTACGATGCGCCTCGATTAGCTTCATGTCCTCAATCGCCGGCAGAGAACGAAGTCGTACCCAATGGAGAAGATCTCGGTCTTGTATGTGTAGTAGGCGCTGACGTTCTTGGACTCGCCTGGGCGCAACCCCACTACATCTTCAACAGCATCAATGACGGGCGCGCAGATGTTGAGAGTAAAGTTCTTGCCATAATCCCAGCCCCTAGCGTGGTAGTCGGTCGTGACGGCGCTCTTGGATGACTTGCCATTTTCCGGCTTGACGGCGATGTCTGGGCGCAGATCGTAGAATGGCCCTCCCGTCCCGCTCTTGGAAGCTGCCGTACATGCCGGCACGCTCGTTGTAGTCGAGGAAGTCGAGGTATCGGCGGCGGTCGCTGTCGAGACTGCTGCGAGGTGCAGGAAGAAGTTGGAGGAATGGAGGAAACGCATAGTTCCGAGTCGTTTTGACCTCGCGGAAGGGGTCCAGGCAGCGATTAGAATGGTCGTAAAAGCGGGAGTGAGCGCTACGGAGCACGGCGGAGCGTGGGGCTTCGAGAGCCTATGACATCAATTGCCAATGAACTGGAATGAATCTGGAGGATTGGGAAATGAAACGAACGACGCTGCTGTGCGTATGCTATGCGACCAAAATCGAGTAAACGTGGTCGAAAGGGACGTCGGGTGAACAGTTTCGAGGAGTTCGAAGCCACTTGGTCATTCGTCAGCTTTTCACAGGGAGACGGGATGCTGATGGGGGACAGGAGTGACGGGAAGGGGCGCATTGATTGGTGGATGGGCGCTCCTTGCAGCACCCGGCAGGCTGCATTCACTGAGCTGCAGCATTTCCGCAACCCAATCTCAGCACGGTCACGTGGGGTCGCATGGAGATTACATAAGGAAGAGACTGCTTGCTATGGTCAGCAGCAGCACACCTCTCAGAAACGGCCATGGCAAAGGCCGATGGCCGCAATAAGAGCTTAGGGGTATGATCTCCTCCAACAGTACAGTACAATTTCCAGTATAGGACCACCTTTTTCATATCAGAACAAATTCAAAAAAATACTTCTATTAGAGACATCCTGCTGTAAGTAGGAAGGAAAGATCTCATGGCAATTGCCAAATTAAGACGAAGTAAATCGCTCTTCTAGGACCTGTCTGTGCTGAAATCGACCTTTCAAACCTAATTATGCTCATCTGTCCCGACCGGGCATCTAAACTTGATATCGTCCGATGCTCTCCACTTTGCATGTCCACCCGCAAGCCGTGCCCCTCGGTGGAACAATTCCTCCGGAGCTGCCTTTCACCGATTCAATTGCAAAGCCGCGCGGGACCCAATCAGACCAAGCTGGAGCTTCGTAGCGTCATCGCACCTCCATAAACCCGCCCATGAGGTCACCCGGAAACCTGAGCTCTGGCGCAAAACACCTCTGGTCTCCATTCAAAGCCTCCTTACCAACATTGACTCGACGGTGACATTCTGTCGGCACCTCGTCTTCGGATTCCCGCGCCGACGGGCAAAAAGAACATATAACGATACCTCCCAAGGGTCAATCCCCTCCACGTGAAAAAAGAAAAAACGCGACGGCCCACCAAAAAGTTCACGATGGCCAAAGACGCGACCCAAGAGCCCCATGGCTATCACTTTGGAGGACCGTGAGTATTTCATGTTATGATGAATCAGTTTGCTGAACTGACAAGATCACTCCCACAGTATTGGCACCTTCGGCATCTCTATCATCCTCCCCGTCCTAGTATACGTCTTCGCGTTTGCTTGCAATGATATCTCCGGCTGTCCCGCTCCTTCCCTCCTCGACCCCAAGAACTTGACCCTGGAAAAGCTTAAGAGTGAAGTCGGCTGGCCTCAGGAGGGCGTCATGGGCTTGGGAAGCACAAAGGTTACTGCTATTGTTGTGGGATACTACTTCTTCAATGCCCTGCTGTACCGCTTCCTGCCTGCTACCGAGGTCGAGGGTGTCCAGCTCGCATCCGGCGGCAAGCTCAAGTACCGCTTCAATTGTGAGTATTCTACTTCACGAAGAGTTTCGGCAGCCACTGACGAAAGTAGCATTTGCCTCTGGCATGTTCATCCTGACACTCTGCCTTGCTGGCACTATCGCCCAGGGCGCCGAATTCCCCGTCTGGACCTTCATTACCGACAACTACATTCAAGTCGTCACGGCCAACATGCTGATTGCCTTCGGCGCCGCTACATTCGTCTACGTGCGCAGCTTCAGCGTCAAGCCTGGCAACGCGGAAAGCCGGGAGCTCGCCGAGGGTGGACACACCGGCAACATGGTTTACGACTGGTTTATTGGACGAGAGCTGAACCCCCGCGTCACCATCCCCGTCATCGGCGAGATTGATATCAAGGAGTTCATGGAAGTCCGACCCGGTCTCCTCGGCTGGTCTCTGGTGAACTTCGCCTGGATGGCTCAGCAGTACCGCACATACGGCTTCGTTACCAACAGCATCGTCTTCATATCCGCCGTCCAGACCGTATACGTGATTGATTGCTGGTACAATGAGCCTGCCATCCTGACAACCATTGACATCATCACCGATGGCTTCGGCTTCATGCTGGCATTCGGCGATGTTGCCTGGCTGCCCTTCATGTACTCGCTTCAGGCCAAGTACCTGGCCGTCTACCCTGTCTCGGTCAGCCCGCTCGGCATGGCTGGAATCTTGAGCATCATCGGCGCCGCTTTCTTCATCTTCCGCGCGTCAAACAGCCAGAAGAATGCTTTCCGCAACAACCCCAACGACCCGAGCGTTGCCCACCTGAAGTATATCGAGACCAAGGCCGGCACTCGTCTCCTGATCACTGGCTGGTGGGGAGTCGCGCGACACATTAACTACCTCGGCGACTGGCTGCAGGCGTGGCCGTACAGCCTACCCACGGGCATGGCAGGATACAAGATCGTCACTGCCGGAAGCGGATACGTGGCGCGTGGTGTCGCAGGAGCTTTTAAGATGGCTGACGGTCGCGAGGTTATCCAGGGTGATGCGCGCGGATGGGGAATCCCCTTCACCTACTTTTACATCCTCTACTTCGCGACTCTGCTGATTCACCGCGACCGTCGCGACGACGAGAAGTGCGCGCGCAAGTACGGCGAGGACTGGGAGAAGTACAAGAAGATTGTGAGATGGAGAATACTGCCTGGCATATACTAAGACACGAAGGGATTTAGTCTTCGGAACGCAGGGCCGGACGATGGAGACCAGATGGAGCAAGAATGGAGCCTGTGCGGGCCGTTTTTCTTGACTCGTGGAGCACGATCGGGCCTGGCAATTAGGAACTCTTGTTGGGCAACGGGTGCGCATGTGGCGTTCATGGCTCGAGGTGGGGGGAAATGGGCTTTGTGCGGGGAAATGGGCTTTGCTGAGACTATTTGTGCCACTTTGATCTGGAGCACTTCTACATACTTTGTGTGATGGGTAAGTTTCACCCCTAGCACTGGTATCGTGGAGACGGGCGGCTCACAAGTAGCTGGAGCTCACGACTTTAAATGGCTAGAAAATCGCTTAACGGCGCGATGAATTGGAAGTGCTGACGGCAGTAGCATAAGCCACAGATACCAGAGCAGGGGGAAAAACTTTGGCCTGCAACCGCAGTAGCTCTCGGATTTAATGCGGGCTAGCAGTAGACACCCTTCGTATAGTAAGCTTCTTTTCGCAGCTTAATTCACACCGAACCCAGCCACGTAAATTTTGAGCAGACTTGTTGACAAATTGCCGCGTGGTGAGACACATGAACCAATGGTCTTGGACTGGTCGTCCTGGCGCGAATAAAGATATCCATTGGAACGTTACCTGCTTTGCCTGAAGAACGTATACTAGGTGGACGTCAGACCAGACTTCGATGGCGGTCTGGCCTAAGTTCTATACCAGTTGGGTCACTCTCTAGTCTCGAAGTCTTCTCCATCATTTAGTAAACGGGCCGAAAGACTCGGTGGCCCCGCCGCTTGGCAACGCACAGCTCGACGGACGATGATTAGCGAATTGGACAATGTGGGCTGGTCGACTCTTGTTTTCACTGGGCCGTCTTCATTGAGGAGAGAAGGCCGGGGAAAGTGATGAGGGGTAGAGCAGGGGTTTGATGGATATGGGCGGGTTAAAATTGCGGGGGAGATGGGGGAGGAAGAGATGGAGCCTGGAGGAGAAAAAGGGATGATTGTGACTATGTATTCACTGACAGCTGTAGCTTGGCCATTCCCATCATATGCAGCAGCGTTACATCCGTGGTCAAAACGTGGAACCGTTGACTGACGGACTGATGATGGATCGTATCCTTAACGTTTTTCCTTTTTTCCCCAGACGAACAAGAAGAAAACCGCTCGTGATTGAGTAAGCAAATGCCCAGAGCCGGCATTGTCGATTACTTCATAAGCGGCCGCAGATGGGAATGAACGCTCCCACTCCACCCCATCGGCACTTGTCTTGCTTGGCGAAATCTAATGTTTTGTAAACAGGTTTGGTACACATGCCAGAGTGAATAATGTGATCCTGCCGGGATGGCCGCACCAAAGTCTTCATAGACAAAAAAAAAAAAAAAAATCCCTCGCGTGCTTAAGTCGTTCATTTAACAGACACTGTTTCTAATCACCGTCTCATCTTACCGGCCCACGTATGCTTAACTCTCTTCACCCTTTTCATCCCAACTTCATGAACTGACATAAAACACTGATCACAAAGTGTAATTGACCCATCTTATTTTTTTTATTCCTTTCCCCCCCCCGGCCCGCCCCCCGAGGGAACCTCACAAGCACGAAAAGCACGCACTAATCGCTTCATGACGCATTACCTGCTAGCTAGCTTATCCAAGTTCTTGATGGTCGTGAGATGGGAGAGGTGAGGAGAGGGTAGGCGCCTCCTGCCCGCTAACAGCGGGAGTCGGGACGGCACAGCGCCACGTTTTGATGAGTACCTTAGAGAGTAGCCACTCCGAAGTCTCCGCGTAAGCCATGTTTCCCTTTCCCGCCTTCTCCCCTCCTCTCTCCTGGCATCTCAATGCCGGCCACACTACGTAGAGTACTTGCCAGGCTCCAGTCCAATAAGCATGCCAGGCTTTCTCTTCCATGTTTCCTGCCACCCGTGGACTGCACTTCCTGAGGTACCTGACGTACCTAAGGCACCGTACCCAAAGTAGGTAGCCCCATTTCCCCACCGGTTCCGATTTGAGTTTCTGGGTACGTAGCCCGGCAGCTTCCCCATATGCGTCCGTCCCTTCTCATTCCACCTCCCTAGTACTATGGGTCAAGGAGTGTGGACGGTGCCGAATGTAGGGGTTGGTATTGATGAGCATGATAATGATGTTGTAGGTTCTAAAAGCAGCGTCTGCACTCGGGCCCAATATGTAGGCGCGAAGCCTGGGTACATACCGCGTACCTTCCCACTAGTGTCTTAGCCACCTCCATCTCCTCCGACTACCTACCTCTAACACGACCAGCTCATCGCCTCATTCACCCCAACCCAGCAGTGACCGCGTCCAGCTTTCCCCTGCAAAAGCACAACACTTGGACTCGATGATCCAATGGCTGTTCACTTAACCCGTCCTGCCCGTCCGACTGGGCTTGCCTTGTCCGTCATCGCATTCTGACCGATCGGCCCTTTTTCCTCGTGACCTACCATATGCAGCCTGGGCCTTCAGTGTTCACTCACGACTCGCCTCTCGTTACCCTCGGAACGGCGTGTACCCCAGACTCGATGGCTGTTGGCCGTTACTCCAAGCTTCCATCTCCAAAGTCGACAAAAAGCAGCTTCAACCGCAATGGATCCAGTCTAGCCTGCAGACGACCCTCCACTTTCAACCCATTTGACCATCACTGCGCCTGATATTCCATCCTTTCCGTCCCCCGCAGCTCTCCCCTCACATCAATAACGCTCCCAAGACCGACGTACGCGTACTCTGGCGCGCCTTACTCGAGAAGCGGAGGGAGGATACTTTGTGACCTAGTCCCAGTCCCACGGTCCCACCCTTCATCTGCAAAGTAGTGGGACAGCATCCGGTCAACGTGCTATTGCATGTTGCCCACAGTCTACAGAGCCAGTCCTCATACCTACCTTGCCAACTTGCGAGCCGGGAAACCTTGTTGCATCATCAGACCGGGGCCAGATCAACAGAACTTGCCAACCCGCCGAGCTACCCTCACCACGTTGTGCTTGCTGCAAAAGGGAATGACTAGGAGGGAACTTTCGTCCCGGAGCTACCCCGGACGCCCTGCCCAGCTGCTGTCAACCAACAACATTAAAGCTGCTGCAGCCGCACCCGTCTTCACCCAATCTGCTGGTCAAGGCACCGTGCTCCCTTTCCACGAGTCGACCCTTTCCATAGTAGACGTTCATCCTCGCCCGCTTGTCTTCCCGGCTAGATCACACGATCCTGCCCCGTATCGGTGCCATTGGAGGCCGTGCCACCGACTGATTCACTCGACGGGAGCACTTTCTGTTGTTGTGTCTTGACCTCTTTCTTCACTTTCGATAGTTCCTACCCCCGTATGAGTTGAGCTGAGACGGCAGTCGATATCAATTTGGGCCTACGATGAGGACACAAGCTGTGGCTGTTGCCCTGCTAGCAGCAGCTGACCACGTTGCTGCTGCTGTGACGCCCGAGGGAAAGTTGCACAAGGTACGTTGCTGCCGCGTGCGTGAAGCCCACCACCATGACCATGGTCTCGTATTACTGTGATTTGGGCAATACTCTTGCTCTGTCACCAGTTCGAGACTCTGATCTCCCGGCATCATCTTGGGCGTGGTCGACTGGCATCTGCGGTCTTTATAGCTTTTAGAGCTTCGTGTGGCCAAGTCTTGTTGAGTCCTTATTTGGCCATTCCCATTCCCTATCTCTATTTAAGCCATGCGATTCGATTTTGTCCTCGGGTTCTTTGGGCTAACACAACCGTGTAAGCGCGACCTCGCATACTCTCCGCCAGTCTACCCTTCGCCATGGTCAGACCCCAGTGCCGATGGCTGGGCGGATGCCTACGCAAAAGCCAAGAACTTCGTTTCGCAATTGACCCTTCTTGAGAAGGTCAACTTGACAACTGGTGTTGGGTAAGCTTTTCGTAACTTCTCAGTTGGAATTGGGTCTAAGAAGCTGTCAGATGGCAAGGAGATCTTTGCGTCGGCAACGTCGGCGCAGTTCCCCGGCTCGGCCTGCGTGGTCTTTGCATGCAAGACGGTCCTGTCGGTATCCGTTTCAGCGACTACAACTCCGTCTTTCCCTCTGGTCAGACGGCCGCCGCCACTTGGGACCGTAGGTTGGTCTACCGCAGAGCCGAGGCCATCGGCGCCGAGCAGAGAGCCAAGGGTGTTGACGTTGTCTTGGCACCCGTCGCCGGGCCTATCGGTCGCGCCCCAGAGGGCGGCCGCAACTGGGAGGGCTTCTCGGTTGATCCTTATTTGACCGGTGTTTTCATGGCTGAGAGCGTCAAGGGCATTCAGGACGCTGGTGCCATCGCCTGCGCCAAGCATTTCGTCGGCAACGAACAAGAGCACTTCAGACAAGCACCCGAGGCTATCGGCTACGGCTACAACATCACCGAGTCGCTTTCGTCCAACATTGATGACAAGACCATGCACGAGCTCTACATGTGGCCCTTTGCTGACGCCATCCGCGCCGGCGTTGGCTCCATCATGTGCTCCTACAACCAGGTCAATAACTCGTACGGTTGCCAAAACTCTAAGCTCATCAACGGCCTTTTGAAGGAGGAGCTTGGCTTCCCCGGATTTGTCATGAGTGATTGGCAGGCTCAGCACGCTGGTGCGGCTACTGCTGTCGCTGGATTGGACATGAGCATGCCTGGTGACACACTCTTCAACACAGGCCAAACCTTCTGGGGAACCAACCTCACCATCGCTGTTCTCAACGGCACCGTTCCGGAATACCGACTTGACGATATGGCTCTCCGCATCATGGCCGCATTCTTCAAGGTTGGCATGACCGTGGAAGAGCAGCCGGACATCAACTTCTCCTCCTGGACCTTGGACACTGTTGGACCTCTCCAGTATTATGCCAAGGAGAATGTCCAGACCATCAACCAACACAAGGATGTTCGCAAGGGCAAGGAGCACTCCAACCTCATTCGTGAAATCGGCGCCAAGGCCACGGTGCTACTCAAGAACGAAGGGGCTCTTCCTTTGAAGAAGCCTAAGTTCCTGGCCGTCGTCGGAGAGGACGCTGGCCCGAACCCCTCTGGTCCCAACGGCTGCTCTGACCGTGGCTGCAACGAGGGCACACTCGGCGCTGCCTGGGGATCGGGTAGCTCCAACTATCCCTACCTAGTTACCCCAGACCAGGCCCTGCAGAGACGCGCGCTTGACGATGGCATTCGCTACGAGAGCATTCTCAGCAACTACGACTCTGCTGCCACGATCGGTCTGGTTTCTCAGGCTCACGCAACGACCATCGTCTTTGTCAACGCCAACTCTGGGGAGGGCTACATTAATGTCGGTGGCAACGAAGGTGATCGCCAGAACTTGACACTCTGGAACTCTGGAGACGAACTGATCAAGAACGTGTCGGCCGTGTGCAATAACACCATCGTCGTCATCCACTCAACCGGCCCCGTCCTGGTGACCGACTGGTACACCAACCCCAACATCACTGCCATCCTCTGGGCCGGTCTTCCTGGACAGGAGTCTGGCAACTCGATCACTGACGTCCTCTATGGCGATGTCAACCCCGCCGGCAAGTCTCCCTTCACTTGGGGCCCGACGCGCGAGAGCTACGGCGCCGACGTCCTGTACGAGCCCAACAACGGCCAGGGCGCCCCTCAAGACGACTTCACCGAGGGCGTCTTCATCGACTACCGCTACTTCGACCGTGCAACATCGGGCAGCAGCAATGGAACGTACCAGAACTCCAGCAATACTGCGCCGATCTACCCCTTCGGTTTCGGTCTTTCGTATACCAAGTTCGAGTACTCCAACTTGGTGGTCAGCAAGCGGGACGCAGGAGAATACAGGCCTACCACGGGCGAGACGGCCGCCGCTCCGACGTTTGGTAATCACAGCACTGACTTGGCGGACTATGTCTTCCCTAAGGACCAGGCTCGCTACATTTACAACTTCATTTACCCGTGGCTGAACGTTTCGGACGCCCGGGAAGCCTCTGGAGACCCTCACTTTGGCCAGACTGCCGAGGAATTCCTGCCGCCGAAGGCTCTGGAGAGCAGCCCGCAGCCCAAGCACCCTGCTTCTGGCAGCCCCGGCGGAAACCCCCAATTGTGGGACATCCTCTACACGGTGACTGCCACCGTGACCAACACCGGCGACGTTGCTGGCGACGAGGTCGCGCAGCTGTACGTCTCTCTCGGAGGCCCTGATGACCCGGTCAAGGTGCTGCGTGGTTTCGACCGCATTCCCATCGCGCCTGGCGCATCTGCTACCTTCACGGCCGAGATCACCAGACGCGATCTGAGCAACTGGGACACTGCTAGCCAGAATTGGGTGATTAGCCAGTACCCGAAGAAGGTGTGGGTGGGCAGCTCATCGCGAGACCTGCCCCTGAGTGCATCTCTTTAAATACCATAACAATGCGCCTAATGGATAGCATTGGCGCCTTAGTCATTAGTTTTAATCAACATGCCTACCAGTTCGTCAATCCTCGTACGTCTTGCTCGTGCCTGAGGCTTCTTGTCCTGTAAGCCCCTGAGTGAAGACCTCGGTTGTGATTCTATGCTTCTCCCCTTGACCGAGATACTCGCAACATCGTTTATCCGTGTCAGCAAAACAGAGAAATTCCCGATCGCTTTCGACTATCTTTATTCAAGCGGCACGGCAGAGAGGTTCATATCAAGGATGCGAGGGCGAATGAGTCAAGCAGCGATTAAAAGCGACGCAACTGGGCCACTGTTCCGCGGTCAGAAAAAGATCAGGCCCTCGCACGGGATGAGATGACGTTAATGACTGTGACAATCGTGGTAGTAAAATCGAGCAATTGTTGTTGCAATTTTCTGCGAAAGTCCAACTCATGAGTTAAAGTGAAACTGAATTTCAGCGATTAAAAGAGAGAGGGAGCGAGAGATAGCTCCTTGAATTGTTTACTCAGCTTCTTCTAGAATCAACCGGTGGGCCAATGAATAGACAAGGTGTTTTAGTAGTGTAGAGAGCCCCGTCGGAACTATTTCCGCACGCTCATGATGTCGACTCCACTCTTGTCGATACCTACCTTAGTGTAGGTACAGTCGTGACCCCCATAATTACATGGGAATTAGGTAGCTTACCTATATACATTCTAAGAGAAAACTATATATAATAGTAATATACTCTAATTCTATATTCTACTTATATAACTATATATATTTAGAATCTAAGGATATATAAAGAAAACTTTAAAGCGCGCAGCCCTAGTTTATTTAATAAAAAGAGTGCTATAATTATAAGAATCTATACTCAGGAAGGAAAGTCTAAGTGCGTAGTGCACGCGCACTTTATGCGAGTTTTATATAGTTATGCAGCAGCCGTCTCGCTTAGCTAGGATAGCTCTACTGCCTGAAGTAGCGCAGCCTTAGTAGTATAGAGCTGGGCTACCCGGGCGCAGCCTAGCCTATAATAATACCCCCCTCTAAGGGCTTATGTATAGTAACTGCGCGCCTATTACTAATTAGCTAGTAGTTAGGTAGTTTGTATAGAGTAGTATTTAGTAAAGTTACTATTTTTATTTCCTAAGATCCCCTCTTACTTTTTCTTCTATTAATTTATTGACTATTATAAGTATTATGTTATTATACAGTATTATTTTTTATAATTTAATTACTAATATTAAGTAAGATAATTTCATATGCCTATCCTCTATATTTATAATACTATACCTATAAATTCTCTATTTCCTTACTATTTACTCCTTCGTCCTAGTTAGTTATAAGTCTTTTACCTAACAATATTACTACTAAGGCGCTACATACCTATAACCCTACTATTTTCTTCAATTATAATAAGGCTCGAAAGCTATATACCAATAACTATAGCTCTATTATTCTCTCCTCTAATAATAATAATAATAATACTTCTAGCTCCTATAGTACTAAGTATATTAATAGCTCTCTCTCTGTTATATTTATCTAAACTACTTAAACCGATAATTTAGTAATATTACTAATAACTTATAGATTTCTTTAAAGAAGTAGATAGCTAATATAGAGGAGAATAAAGATTATATTTAGGAGGTAGTTTACTTACTCTATAATATCTACTATATTAATATAAACCTATTATTCTCTATAGCTATATATTATAATTTCTTTAGTATATATCTTTTATACTTAATATAGCTTTTTTATTAACCTCATATAGATATTTATATTATTTATTATATTAAGTATATTAAGAACTATAGGTAAAGTACCTATATTTCTATATATTTATATTTACTCTATATATATTATAACTTATTAAGTGATATCAATTTATTATAGCTTAATAAAGAGAAGAATACTAATTACTAGTGTCACGGCACTAGTAGTGTGCGTACTTAAGTGCGGCTGCATTCAGAACCCTCGTTCTGAATATCCTGTACCTTTTGCGCAATGGCGCAGTTGGGACACGTCTGAAGGGCATGCTGCACCCTTCAGCCCTTTTGGGGCCCGCACGTAACAACTAGGCTTAGAAAGCTTTTAATGAATTCTCTTCTATTAACCTAGAGAATATAGCGCTAATACGTTTATACTATTTACTGTTACTATACTACCTACTAATATATCCTAGTTCTCTTAGTAGTAGCGCTTTAGCTATGCTCTTTATATATACTTACTATATAAGAGGAGGTTTCTCCTCAAAACTAAAAAAATAAAGAAGGAAGCTAAGAGAGTTATACTTATTATACCTATACTTACTATACTTAGATCTATGTATATACCTTATACTTTTTATATTATTAAAATACTTATATATGCCACGCTTATCTCTATACCTCTTATATCTAGTAGCTACTTCCTATATACCTATATCTTCTATTTCTAAGTAGCTATATTAGCTAGCTTATTCTCCTCTTTTATAGCTATTTTTTAATAATATAAGTTTCTTTTTTCTTATTTACTTTATAGGTACTAATTTACTATAATTAGATTACTTAAGACTTTAGCGCTAGTAATTAGATTTCCTCTTTAGTATAAGCTTAGGGGGAACTCTATTATCTTAATTTAGATCTGAGGCCGCCTTTGATGTTGTATGACCAGTAGGTGATCCCTATCACTGAGGTGCCCGCTGGCTCGTTGTGTTTGGACAATCCACTGAGTGTTGCTTGCCGGCTTTAACCTTTTGGATGACTAAGGTGGGAGGGCACTAACTGCTGCTGCTCGCTGACGGCCTCTACCATCGTGGGCAACTTGCCAAACTCTACCTTTTTACCCAAGGAAAGAAGACATAAGCAAAAAAAGTCCAGGGTCCCGAGCTGCTGCCGAATACACTGACAGGCGCATTGACTTGCCTGGATTGCTGCTGCGAATATTCAAAAACCGGGATAAAAAAAGGAACGAGCGACACATTGCACTCGCACTCTGCGCAGCTAATAAGCAAAAGAGGAGACGAAAGGAAAAGCACACACCCTCGCCGCCCCCGCATCTCCGGTGCTGTTTCTCTTCTTGCTCATTATTGCCTTACCTTGCCTTGCCTTCCGTTATCTACTTACCTTACATTTCCAAACTCGGCTACTCCTCGCTGTCGCGTGTGACGCATTCTCTTTGCCCCACCCCTCTTGGCCATCTTCTCGGACATTCGGCATTCGAGCTTCAACATCCGCCTCTCCCCTACCTGCCCACCATCCAGTGACCACACACGACGAACCTTGGCCGGCTTAGCACTCTTCAAACCGCTCTCGCAGGAGACGCATATCTTTGACGCAATACATGCGGTGAGGGTCTAGCAGCGGCACAAAGCACAAAACAACAATCTCCAACGGGTTAACCGCCAGCCCGCCCGCGCGACCGGCCACCCGGATCCCGAACAACCACCACCACCACGCCCCCAGCACCGAAAGACATCCGCATCCAGATCCCGCAAAAAAAAAAAAAAAAAAAAAGGAACCCACCACCTTCGCCGTCGCCGTCGCCGTTGCCGTCACCGTAGCCCATCGCCGTCTCGGTCTCCTCGTCTAGCATTCAAGCTCCCCGGAGCCATTGCGCCCCTCCGATCCCGTGAATCGCGACGGACGGGGCTGGAAGGGGGTTTCCACCTTTTCTTCACGCCTGTCCCATCTCATGAGAGTTCCCCCCGGGCGCGCGCACAGCAAACACCCCTCCCCGAGCATCACCGAGCCGCCGCCACCCGTAGTTCGCCGATCCCGCATCTTATGCGAGCACGACGGTGCTGAACTTCGTTTCCATCATGCCCGAGTCGCAGACGACGCCGGACCAGGTCTCCATCGACGACCTGACCCCTGAGGAGGCCAACCGTATCATCCACTCTCATCGCAAGGTCCGCTATGGTGAGTGAGACGTAACCTTGGATGAGCGACCGCAGCCTCAGTGGCGATTGCCTCAGCTGCCTTCGTCCCCCGTCATCATCTCTCTCATCACCATGAGCTCATTGCTATCATGCGTGAGATCCGTCGCTGCTGAGCGATCTATGCCTCTCACTCACTCGATCATGTCCTCATGACTCCAAAAAGAACTGACGCCCTTCTAGGCACAGCATGTTGGCCATGTCGCCAGCGCAAGGTGAAATGCGACAACAAACAGCCCTGCGAAAACTGCGTCAAACGCGAACATCCTCAACTATGCTCATACAAGCCCAATCGTAACGGCTCTCACGGCACTCACCACAAACCCGCCGGCTCTGTCACCGCCGAGACCGGCAGCGTTCAAGGCGGCGGCGGCACCGCCAACGCCGCGACAACAGCTAACGCCAACAACCGGAAAAGACCTCACTCCCCCGAAGGCCCCGGCGCCGACATCGCCGCCGGTGCTCCCCCGCCGAAACAGGAACCCGGCAGCAGCGCGGCGGCGGCCTGGCCACGCACGGCCATCGGTAAGTCCACTGCCTCCTCCGCTTCCGCCTCCTCCGCCACAGCACCAGCACCGTCCGCAGCAGCATCGTCATCATCAAACCCCGGTGGTGGCTTAGCGGGACCTGCGCCGTCGTTTTCCTTCTTGGGCAGCGGTTCGTTTACTAATCCGGCGTCCTCGTCGGGCGGAGCAGTCGCCGCAAGCGTGGATGAGACCGAAGCCCCCGAGGCCGTCACCCGCTACCTCGGCCAGAACAGCATCCCGTCCCTGCTCCGCGAGCAGTCGGCGGCCAACGAGCTGCAGGAAGGCGTCGACATCCGCCAGGACATGAGGTCCATACTCGGCCTCGATACGTCGGCGCCCTTCCCGCTCATGTCGTCGAAGCACCTCGACAGTCTAACGAGGGAGATCTCAGCAGAGCTGCCGTCAGATCGTGAGGTCATGAAGTAGGTTCACACATGCCCATCTCATAGCGGACACACACACTGACGTGGCAGACTCTTTCGCACATATAAGGAAACGCCGCAGCAATTCTGGGGCTTTGTCGTCGACATTGACGACCTCGAGTCTAAGCTAATGGTCTACCTCGAGGACAGGGCGCGAAACGCAAGCAACGCCATGAGGACGCCCAAGCCGGTGTCGGCGTCATGGCTAGCCATTCTCTTCGCCCTGCTAGCTGTCGGCTCACAGTACCACGACTCACCCTACCACATCCGCACGAGAGACTCGCAAAAATACATCCAGATTTCCTTCCACTTCCTGAGGCTCGGGAACTTCCTCCTAAGGTTGGTCACACCCATCGCGAAGAAACACGCGCCCTCGCCACTGACACCAGGCCCAAAATTTGACAGACCCACATTCGACTCCATCCAAGCGCTGCTACTGACCAGCTTCGTCCTCCTGAATGACATGAAAGCAGAGGCTTCATGGGCTCTCCTCGGCCTGACATGTCGACTCGCTCAATCCCTCGGTCTCCACCGCGCGAATCCCTCAGACGGCAGAGACAGTGCCCGCAACGATGGGCAGTCCAAGGAGATGATCCGCCGCAAGCTATGGTGGACCTGCGTCTGGCACGACACCCTCACGTCGCTGTCCTTCGACCGCCCGCCCATGACGAACATCCCCTGCTGCCCGATCCCGACCGTCCAGCACACCATCGCCGGCAAGTACGGCTATCTCGACACCATGTACCACCTCTGCGAAATCATCTCGCGCCGCCTCAACCCCGACGTCGCCACCACTGTCTCTTACGAGCAAATGGTTGAGAACTGCGAGGCCGTCGAAACCCTCCGCAACAAGGTCGCTCCCAACATCCGCATCAAGGAACAGTGCAAGACCGCCATCGACCGCCTCCAGCACTACGCCGTCCGCCTGCACACCTCCTTCGTTATCTCTGTCTGCTGCCGCCCCGCCCTGCGCAGGGACTGCACCAAGCTCACCCCCGAGCAGAAACGCCACCTCTCCGACAAGTGCCAGCACAACCTCGCCGAGACGGTCCGCATGTTCCTCGCCATGCACCAGCTTTCAGTCATTCCCACCCGCAGCTGGGCCTTCACCTACCACGGTCTCTCGTCGGCCCTCCTCCTCGGCATCCTTGGCGAGACCAAGAACAGCCCCGAGGTGCGTCAATTGCAGGGCGATCTCATCGCGGCGCTGTCCGCGACGGCCGCGAAGGAGGCCACCTCGCCCTCGGCGCACATCCCCAAGACGGACAAGGACATTGAGCTGTCCGGTCCGTTGTGGAGGGCGCTCACGGCGCTAAGGAACATTTACGAGCACGGCACCATAATGGGCACATCTCAGAAGAGGGACACGGACTCGAGCGGCACTGGAAGTGGGGCGCGGACCCCGTTGCCTCCGATGCTTATGGGCCCGATGGGAGCCAACGGCAACGGCAACGTAAACAGCGCCGGCAAGCCGTTCGGCATCGATCCTCATCAGGATGCCGCCATGGCCATGGCCGAGATGCAGAACGGCACGGCCATGGCTGAGTATAACCCAAAGTATGAAACTCCTTTATCTCCCCGGAAGAGCCAAATGCTAATGAAAAAAAGCAGCGTGGCGTATCCCCCCGTAAGCATGGAAAATATCGCCAACCTGGACCCGTCGACGTACATGTCGCCTATGGACCTCTACGAATCAATCTGGTGGGGTATGTGAGCCACAATCTCAACGCCATTATCCGGCCCGTATCTAATCAGGACACAGAGTCACCGGACCCGTGGAACTCAGGCGTCGACACGATGAACTTTGACTTCGTGGCCCAGCCCCCGCCCGGCCAACCTCGACAGCAATACTACTTTTGAGACCAGCGACACGTATCACCGTTTTACACAAGAAACTTTTACACAAAACACCAAGGTAAAAAGAGAGATCTCTATCTAACCCCAAAAACCGGATCTTTTAGAAACAAGCAACATACTTGAGACGCAGTATTGCATATGGGCTGGCAGAGGGGGTCTGAAGACGCTTCTTGGATTGGAGGGGGGAATTACTGCATTGCAATGGGAAAGGCAGGGAAAGGATATGTCATGGCTCACGGGCCTTGACTTCCAGGATCCAGGCGCTCTATTGTTCGGGTCATACCTTCCGGCTTCTTTCTCGGTGGTTGTTGTTGTTATTACTATTGTTGAAGAAGGCATCTTTTAATTAAGTGATGTTGATATATGTTATGATTGATTGGGATCTATGGTACTAGTGTTCTTGGCCTCTGTCTCGGAAGCTGGGAGATGTTGAGGCTGTATTTACCCCTCGGCTTGGGCAGATTGGGCTAGCGCAGCCTCGTAAGTTCGTTCTTGTTATACTCGGGGGGTTTACTTATATAAATAGGTAAACCTATATATAACAAATTAAGTTAATAGGGGCCTTAAATAAAGTAAAAGAAGATTATTCGTTATTACTTATATTAGAGGTATGTAGAGTAAGTTAAAATACTATATAAATTTAGTATATATAGATTCAACTACTTACGTAAGTAAACCCCCTAAGTATGAGAGGAATAAACTTATGAGGCTGCGCTAGCCCACTCTGCCCAAGCCGAGGGTTACCTAGCAGTGTATGAGTCCGCCGCTCCGTGGCTTGAAGAACGAGAGGGCGGCAGAATTCAGTCCTCCGGGTCAACAGACGTGGCTGGGGTGAACCCTCCAACCGCAAACTCAAGTGCTGACGCCCGTCTGCAAGAGCGGCGGAGTGCAGGGCAATCCAAAACACCAACAACGCCATATTCTCCATTGAGTTCACGCGTTGAGAAAATGACGTAGCCTGCCAGGAGCATGGAAAGAATTCCCCTACGACGACAATGGGGCTAAGCCAGGACACCCTTTGCAAAAAACCGACCACAAGGCGATGATGGGTGAGAAGTCGGCCAGATTCTTGTTGCGACCGGAAAACTTGAGTTGAACAGCATGATGAAGGTGAAACGTGCCCAGATCGTCCCAAACGGCTCTCTTGTCAATAAAAAACGCTTTAGCTCCCAATGAGACCGCACAGTGATGGGATGATAGAACAATAACCTTGAATGGACTGCATGCTCTTCGAGAGAGTCCCTGGCTCACCAGCTTTTAGTGCTCAAGCGGGCCGCTCGTTCAAGGGTTCAACTGGGCAGCAATGCACCGTTTCGTTGAAGAAGAAGCAGAACACGTCCAGAATTGTTGCATGGAGCCGAGAGATTGCCGTGCTACCGACAAAGCGTGTCGGAAAGGCGCCCCGAGCCCAAAAGCTCTTTGGATGACGTCTGAGCCAAGTGGCAGCTATGCCCATTCGATGCCGATGTGCTGATGAGGGGTGCGTGTTCAAGCCTGCAGGCAATCTCGCGCAGCGAAACAACGGGTACGTGCCGGCTCATTCAACGAAAGCAGGAGAATATATTTCAAGTTTTGATATGTATGAAGCTGGTGCCATTTCCCCAGAGATCAATGTGCCGGAGCAGCGAGTGGGGGATGAGCAAGAATTGCGTGTCTGCTTTCGCAGATTGTACGCGTCAAGCTTTGATTATTCCCAGATTAGCACCCAGGTACGCGGGAACCAGCCAGATGCGCGGGTTGTATCGCAAAAGTTGGAGCACAGGAGCTTAGAAGGTGATGGTCGCTATCAGTTCCAGCGGGGTGCAGCGCAGACGTGGGCTACTGGGCTGACCTGCTGCGGATGCTGGTATCTCATTGGGTTGTTGCGAGATTGACGGGAAGCTTGATATGCAAAGAAAGCGGGATCTTGATCCATTTCTTCGATCTGGGCGAGAACGCTTCTTTAATGTCGCTGACTTATCATATTCAGATTGTATTTCAATCTCGAATAATCGAGTGGACTTCGCAAGATTCTCAGGCCAGTTAAAAAAAAAAAAAAGGGTTTCAATCTGAGCGTGTATGTCCGAGAGCCGACAACTTACAACGCCAAGACGGCCGGATACCGACCAGAAACCACTGCTGATGTCGTCCAGAAGGCAGTCCGGCGGCCTGTCACCCCTGTTGATGCGACTTGGCTCGGCCTGAAGAGCGTGGGTCGCGTTCCAGCAGCAGGATTTGCACCGGGTCAGCCTGCACCGTTGGAAAGGAGGACAGCAGTGGTGGATTGTTGGCCCCAAAAGTCTCAAACAATCTGGCAGGGGAGGTGGATGGCCTGGAGTTGGAAGGCAGCGTTTAAGCCTCGAACAGCAAGTGACCTCGTGTGGCTGGTGGGAATCCAGGGGAACCAACGAAAAAGGGTCCCGTCGCGTGCCATAATTGTGCGGCCCACTTTCCTCGAATACTGTAGTGATACTAGTTCGTTACAAGCAGCTAGTGTCTGGTGCAGCAACGCAGACGCTCAACTTTTCACGAGCACCAGTTTGCCGGATGCCATCATGTTAGACTTCCTTCTTGGTGGATGTCTCTTGGACCATTTGAGCCGATCATGACTGTCCTTGACAGGTCGCATAGAAAAGCCATGTCCAGTCGCCCGAGTTGCGATATTTGCTGTACGAACGAGACTACGTGAACAGTTAAGCTTATGTCCGTGCTCACGGCCACCAACACTACTTAGGTGTCAGTTGAGCACGCCGATCTTTGGTTTCGGTGGTAATCCGATGCAGCTCAGGTTGCGGTGAAGGACCTGGAAGTATGGAGTGATCCTCGAGGCAATTAGCCGGTGGGCTCAGTAATGACGGGGAGAGCATGATTTCTTGGCAGAAGCCTGAAGGCTCATTTCGCTTTCCCGTCAGCAGTATGTATCTGGTGTACCGTGTCATCGCCTCCAATTGCGTAGTTTGACGACACGAAATTTACGCCATCTTCTGATGATGGAACTGATGTTTCGTGTGATCCGCTCGTGAATATCTTCTGGGGCTTCTCTGCCACTTTTCGCTCGACAACTTCAATCGGGATGTCTTCACAGGGCAGACGGCGCGGCGTTGGGATCGAATTTCGGAAGGGCCAAGCGGCTGAGGAGCGAGGGTCGGGCGTGGCCGACGGCGCTGCCGCTTGTGCTGGCTGAATCGTCGTTGTCGCCGGGTTTCAGAGACCAAAAAAAAAGTAGCTCCACGCTCCCACCGAAATTTGGTAGCCTGTTTCGCAATGCAGGGTGATATCATCGGATGTTGCGCCACAGAAGCCCTAATGGATGCATCTTCCTCTTGGGATCCGCAACGCAGTCTCAATAGAGTTGATGTGAAGCGGCGAACAGTTGAAGACGGGATCAGGAGAGTTTGGGGCCGTCGATGGTGGCTGCGGAAGCGATATTTGGGGTCTGGGGCGAGTGCGAGGGGCCGCTCCTCTGTGACATATGACGACGAGGCGATGCTGAAGCTTGATGCTGCGTCCCTTGCTGCGGCAGTGCGTCAGTGAGGAGCAGGTATGTTGTGGTCCTGGGCGTTGATTGGAGGCGAGCGACAGGCCGGGCCATGGCGATAGGGAGAGGCGACCGGGAAGACCTGGCACAGAAACGGGAGCAGACGATGTTGAAGATAAAGATAGAAATAGAATGCGAAGTCAGCCCGGACAGAGTTGGCGACGGCTGTCTAGTGTCGTCGTGTTCAATCGGCAAAGCGGAAAGAGGGATGAGAAGAGTCGTAATGTGAAGAGGCTGTTGTGCTATAGTGCGCCTCAGGAGTGAAGAAGAAATGCGCTTAAGCAGCGCCGGTCGATTGGGAAGTGGCAGGAAGCCGCTCGTCTCGGGTTGTTTTGGTCGGACCTGGCGATGAGCAACAGCAAAGCAGCATGGTATACATGGCGAAAGAGAAGTAAAAAGTACTTAGACATCCATATGGAAATCGAGAAGAGGACACCTTCTGCCTGAGGTGCTTGAGGTGCTTGAGGTGGTAATTGCCCCTCATTCCATTTCAGTGGTTTCCTTCCAGGTCCGTCGCATTTAAGGCAGGAGGCAAGCAATGGTTCCCGCCTTATTAATATAATGCGGTTCTGGACGTGCTCCTGCCTTCTACCTCCTACCTGCCGCGATTCGAGGCAAGATGCTGAGATTTAGCAGGAAGAACGGAGTGTGCTCCTTCCACCAGCAGTTTCGCACCCACTATGACCCAGCTTCCCCACATGCTTGCACTGCTGGATCTGGAATAGCGCTGCATCCCAGAATGCTTGAAAGGAACGTACCGTTTTCTTCACTTGCGCGAACAACAAGTGCTTTCTCGATAGGGTGAGGCTTCGAGGCATTTAAAAAGCACCTAAGAAAGTGAGCTGCAGAGCTGCAGAGGTCCTTGAACTATCTTACCAAGTAAGCAGCTGGAGGTATGGAAAAGCTGGAGCTGGAGCGGACAGTTGCAGTGCTCAGACTCTTACATTCAAGAGGAAGGAAGCCGAAGGAGCGACATGACTTATTATCCTTTTGGCTTGTTCCTACTATAGTAGGCGGACTGGTGTGCTGGTGTCCAGTTGTGTGGGCAGGCTGGGTGTCCGCACCGCAGCGTGTAGTAAGGCACTTTGCGGAAGGCGCAGGGATGAAGCGCAAAAGAGAAGAAACCCGTCAAGTCTTGGCATCGCGCCCAGATGCCGCGTGTTCCCACCTTTTATCCCTCTGCCCTGTGTTGTGACTGAGACGGTAGACCGTCCCCCGCCCCCCGCCCCCCTCCCCAGCGATTTCTTGAGGAACCTTGGAAGCTTTGCAGACGGATTGGTTAGAGCTGCTATTCCTCCTGCAGAAAAATGGCCCATCCGTTAAAATGAACGGCGGAGCCCACCCTCGCGTCTCTCGCACCCTAGATATTTGCATTATCGGTCTCCTCTTCCCCTTTCCTACCACCCTTTTGTCGCAATTAACAGCACTCTCGTCGCAGTAGTGTTGTTGTTGTTGTTTTTCTTTCCTCCTCCACCTTGCTGTTTGTGAGGTGGTCTCTCCTTTGCCCCCGATCCTCTAAGTCCAGCCGGCAATCCTTTTTCTTCGGGGTCTTGTCCTTCGCTGCTTAGACGACCTATCTACCGATAAGGCACAGTCATTTTGGAGGGTGTATTGGGAATACGGATTACGACGACCCGGCAGAGATACCCGGCGAATAAACGCCCACACGACGCACAAATCCATTCGACGACGCTGCAACCTTGCAATCGATTCCCTCGGACAATTGAATCCTATTAGAAACGAGCAAGAGGACATTTACTTGCATTATCTTGGAGGCAGCAGACCTTAACCCCCGAGCAACACCGTTCGACAACATGTCCGACGGAAAGCTTCCTGATGGCAAGCTACCCTACGGCACGCCGGAAGGCGGCTGGAAGGCAGTGCGAACTTGGAGGACACCGGATTGGGTAGAGCCAATTGTAAGAATCAGAATTCGCCTACCACCACCGCATTGCGGCATCAGACGTGGAAACTGAGAGAGGAGACCCAACGCTAACGCCAGCACTAGCTGATCGTTTCCATCATGCTTACCGCCTTGTGGTTCAGCCGCAGGAAGGACTACTCCATCCTCCGCCGCGGTGGTGCCAAATACGAGCCTCTCTTCGAAGGAGCGGACTCTCCCCGAATGTCGGATGACTACGATTCCCTCGGCAGCCCCATTCGAACCGATCCTCACCCACCAAAGTTCCGCACCATCTTCGGTTGCATTCGCGTCAAAACCCCGAACTCGAGTCGCTTCGCCAAACACGTCCACTCGCGCATACTACAAAAGTTCCCTTTCCTCATCGAGATGTTCTACTGGGCCATTTCATTCTTCTTCTACCGCATGACCGGAAGTCTGGCCCAGAGCTACTACGGCGGCAGGAAGTCTCTGTGGGAGGTTGCTCAGGGACACGGCCTGTTCCTTCTCGAGGCCGAGGCCAACTTCTTCGGCGAGGGGACAAGGACTGGCCCGGAGCGCTGGCTGGAATGGCGCGTATCCCATTGGTTCCTCGAAGGTGCGCAGGCTGGCGATTTCCGCGGCATTTGGCTCACCATCCTGAACCGTGGCTACTCCATTATCCATATCCCCGGTACCGTGGGCTTTATCGGGTATTACTACGCCATGGCGCCCACCCACGCTCGCTTCTGCACTGTTCGTCGTACCATGACCTTGCTGAACATGTTTGCCTTCATCATCTTCATCTTCTACCCCACTGCCCCCCCGCGCCTCATGCCTTCCGAATACGGCTTCGTCGACACTGTCAACCTCGAAAACGCCGAGAGTGTTTGGATGAGTGGAAAGTTTGTGAACAAGCTGGCCGCGATGCCGAGTATGCACTTCGGATACGCCTTCGCCATCGGATGCGTCTTCATCGCCGACTCGGCCATTCTCAACCTCCTCTTTGGCCGCCTGCGCAACTACCTTCTCAAAGATGACTTGGATAAGTCTTTGGATATCGACGATGTTGAGTTGAAGGAGATTCAGGAGAAGCGCAAACGCTGGAAGAGCTGGTTCATGTTTGCCTTCGGCATCTGGTATCCCAGTTGGATCCTGCTGACCATCGTCGGCACCGCCAACCACTACCTCCTGGATGCCGCTGTAGCCGCCTTCTGCGCGCTGGGGGCCTATCTCTGCAATCGTGCTCTTTTGGTCTTCCTCCCCGCCGAGGATATGTTGCTCTGGGCCTGGAGACTCGAGAAGCCGGTCCCTACGACCGGTCGCATGCAGAACATCGCCGTGCGGTGATCGTCCGGAGAGGAAAATGCCGAATGAGAAATGTGGAAGCAAGACCACCTTGCTTATTTGTTAAAGCATTGTAGAGGCGTTAGGAAATGACATACGGCCTCGGGTTTAATGTTTTGTTTTCGACGAGCCAGCATTGGGGAAAACTATATTAGCCCGTTATTAATCAGAATATCCGTTCATAGAAAAGACAATTTGTTACAACAAACCTGGCCGCGGACAGATGATTGTGGGGAAGACAGCGAGCTTGTAAGGTAAGCTTCTTCTCGACTGCCTGGCAGCTGTAGCCTGTAGATTTCCTTCGTATTCGGTGGACCTGCTGACATCGACCAGTCCGCTTAATTAGGCATTCGATATCGTTATTATTGGATCCTTCCTGCCAGCGTGCAGATCTCGGAGTATTTTGGCTACCTAAGCCTTCGCGAGTGGATGCCAGGCCGAGATACCCGTGGCCCCACGCCGTGAGGTGTCTTGCTTTCCGGGAAGGGGCAGAAAGTTCGGGGGCCGACTTTGCCGGGTTCCGGGTGTGGGGGCCGACGTCGACTGCCGAATTGGTACGTGATTCGAGTCACCAAGGGTGGTTAGGTGCCAGTTCGGATCAGTCTGCCGTGACGACTCGCGTACTTTTTGGGCGATGGTAAGATCGATGTGGCCTCGGAAGCCGTGGATCAATACTCTTCGTTCGTCCAATGAGCAGGAGGATTAGCTAGGAACATGAATGCGGGCGAGTAATTGGTTGCTTCGTGTTTTCTCACCAGTCTTGAGACCACCCTCCTCCCTTTGGAAAAATGCATCTCGTTCGGCTGGCTTCGGGCTCCGAGCGTGGCGAGAGTCGTGAATAAATCTCCGTGATGACCCTGACAGATAACCGGAACCGATTTGCGGCATCGCGATAAGCGGAGCTAGTCGCGCAGGGCAATCTCGAGGCCTCATAACGGCCGCCGTAAAGATCAACACATGACGCAAAGTCGAAGAAGTTGAATGGATGTCTACTTTGGATTTTTGGTGCTCGGCGTCTTTGTCTATATGACCACATGGAATGGCGGGCGGTCGAAGACGGTTGTTCCCTTTGATCGTACGACTCGAACGCTTGGCCCTCCAAGCGACCTACCGCGTCCAAGCTCAATGCCGCGTGTGATTGCGGCTCGCTCCAACGCCCATGTCGACGTCCGCTGACCACCTTATTGGGACGTACAACGAAGATCGCATGATAGGTTATGTCGCTGGAAAATTCTTTATTTCGGACCAACGACGGGTCACGGGTGAAAACCGGCTGGACTTTGGCTGGTGGGACAACTCGAATTGCTCACCCATTGTTCCCTGCTCCCACCAAGGACTTAATGCGGAACATCATCCTCAGTGTTTTCCTCTCATTGTTCTTTATTCTATCGCTATGTCCAGAACAAACACTATCTCCTGGACCAAGCTCTTGAACCTCTTGGCTCCCAGACATCGCCGCTAACCGATAAATAACCCCATGCCCTCTCACAATCGAAAAGCTCCCATCATCTGATTCAACTTGAGTAACCAACTGACCTAGCAGACCCAAACACCATGAACCCTGAAACCAAAAAGCCTTCCCCTGAACCCAATGCCCATCCCTCAGCCGAAAAATCCTACAATCTCACCCCGCAATCCTACATCCGCATCCCCGGCCTCATCTTCGACCCCGTCCCCGTCCTAATTCCATGCCGCCATCGCGCGGCTCTCAACTTCCTGAAACCATCCCGCTTCAAACTCGACCTGTCTTGGGAAGAGTACTACGACCTGCTCCAGCCCTTTGACGATGTCGCGTTCAAACTCACCGATGTATTCGAGTACTGCATCGTTGAGCTGAAACACAGCGTTCCTGACCTTGCTGCCAAAGCTGAAAATGAGACTGAGACTGACAAGAAAGCTACGAAGACACCTCACGAGAACACTGACTGGCTGGCCCTCTTTGAGCGAGTGCTCGATCACCTCGGTCCCAAGGCCAAGGACTTTGGACTGGGTGGTGAGGATGTCATGTGGATTGCGTTTCTGTATACACGTGCGTACGACAACACTCCCGCATTCATTCGGGCTCGTGATCGTGGATATTATTTGAAGGCTAATATCCATTATCTTCACGATCTGTTGGGTGATTGGCAGCAGGTTTTGCGCAAGAAGGGTCTGCGATGGCATGTTGTGTTTTTCGAGATTTTTGGTGCGAACTAGAGAGCTTCTGATGTAAAACAGGATGCCTGCCTGAAGAACTTATCACGAGAGACACTGAATAGTCCAATGCCTCTGAGAGCATGTGCCCCTGATAATGCTTTCCCCGGACTCAAGTCCAGCCCGTGTAGACTATTACGGATATCGGCCCCGGGAATCCGATCCCATAATGAGACGCAAAGATAAAAGTCCTCTCTCTCCTGCCTTATCTGACAAAGTAGACATGAAGCGATGGCTGTCTATGAACAGACTTTTTCTGACGCCTCTGTTGACGAATGATCACAGGATTAAACTTACATGTACATCATAACCCGCAATCTCTGTAACATATATGCACATCAGCTGCATGCAAGCTGTATCAAGTCTATTGTAGACTGCCATGTGTATCCATAGAGCCTCGCCCGTGCTGGTTAATAATCTTGGCGAGACAAAAGCGCTGCCATGCCTGGTATGGCCGAGTGTTCCATGCACGGTGACTCGAGACGTCTAGATAACGTGATATGTCTATTGCCGTAAAATCGTCAAAGATCGTCTTCTGTACTGTAACCCATCGCTTCAATCTGACCAGATCCAACCCATACAAAAGAAAGGACATCCAAGTCGCCCTCGAAGCTAGGCCGCCTTGACCAGCATTTTCTGTTGATTTATTTCATGTTCCGATTGCTTCGTGAACAAATCCACAACCCAACCCTTAAACTGCTGCCAGAGCTTACGAATCTTATCCCAAAAGCTGCTGAAGGCCCCCTTCAGCCAGGCAAAGAGGCTCTCCCACGGGATGAAGTAGACCGCAGCTCCAGCCGCGACTCCAAGCACAACGGCCGACCCTGCTGCTGTAGCAACGGCACTGACTTTGGCACCGGCTGCCCCCAGTTCAAGAGCATGGAGTCCGAAGGTATACTTGACGTAAATGCCGCCGGCGCCTCCGCTCAACCTCACCCCAAACTTGACCGTGCCAACGGCAATGCCCAAGATGGTTGAAACGATTCCCTTGATGTTGTCCCAGGCGCCCTTATCGGACAACTTATCAAATTGTTGGAAGAGCTCTTGTTGTTCCGATTCGTCGAAGTTATTACGGCACCTGGCCCAATGCGGCAGGCTGACGATGTCGTTGAGTCTGATCCTGACGCCTCTCTCGTCGCCGACGATGAGAGTGTGGTTCTTGTGTCGATGTTGCTGCCACTTGTCCAGGCGGACGTTGTTGTACGTCGATGAGCCGTCGACGAACAACTTACCCGTGTCTCCCTTTCCAGCACACCGGAGAATCTTCAGCTGGCTGAAGTGCGGCGGCACATCGAAGGTGACATCTTCGATCTCGGGGCTGAAGAGGAGGTTCAAGACGCGATGCTTGCCCGAGAGCTCGGCCGCGTCAATGGTCTGCTGGAGAAGCTCGACGCTGGTGTAAGCCATCGGGGGTGCTTGGATCAGGCTGTCAGCAACTTGGTTGCGGCATCACTACGGCGGGGGAGCCTTACAGTCTCGTTCAAAGAAACCGCGTATGTATTTGCAGGCCATCTCTAGCTTCTTCACACTCTCTTCTCGGACGACACAGATCGTGAGACTCTGCTTGTTACGCTCCTTCATAGTCACGCCCGCTACCATGTCCACCTCGCGTCTGATCGACTTCTTTGACAGCGTGACGGTGGACAGGCCGCTGTCAGACGCGGCGGTGACGGTGCCGACGGACGCCATCGCGAAAGGCGGTGAAGCACAGCGGCGGCGGACTAGGTAGCCGCAGCAGCTGCTGTGCTGTTCGGAGAATGAAAACCGGAGTTATCGAGGCTGCTGAGTCGAGTAGACTGATCGAGACGGACTCTGCAGCTCAGGATGATATCAGATGGGGTCCTCGAGCGGCTGGACAATGAGCGTGAAGGTATATAATATTGGGTCATGAATAAGCCTGTGGGTAATATGCAGGGGATGTGCAGCAGCCAATGATTGCTCGTTTGCGTTCAAATGCAGTGGTTCTTCACGTGAACTATTCGTACCAGACCCCGGCAACTACTCGATAGCGACTCAGATGAGGCAACCAACGAGACGTACACGCACTTAAAGAGGGCGGCCTGGAAGCGTTGGTTGAACCCATCATTGCAGAACATCTCCACACACCGCCATCGTGGCAACACCCTGCATCGTGGACGCGCCCAATTGTGGGTCAACGGCGGGACCCAAGCCTAACCGACATCCGCCTATTGTGTGGATTTAAGCCTCATTGTTTAAACACGGCAGATGAATTCGAAAGTCTTTCGAATAGAATGTGTCTTCTTAGTATTATTTTACTATTGTTTCGGCGCTTTGATCATGACAGGATTTGACATCATATCTCCCATGTGTTTTATGCAATCCACAAATCACCGAAGTGGACAGCTCGTCCGTGGTTAAGACTTCATCTTTTTGAATTTTGTGCCGAAGAACGGTCTCATTTCAGGAATGTAGACATCATAATTCGTTATTTAACGAAAAATCTCTCGTTCTATCTTCAAAACGGAAAGGACATCTATCCGGATCGAATCATCTTTGTGGAAAAGAAGATATTGTAGCGAAGGGCTGGAGGATCCGTGTCGGTTCCAACTACCAATGGTATCCACTCACTGCAACATGCATCAACATGATCATGTCCAGGTCCTACTAACCAGGAACAAAGGCAAAAAGAATGTGCATACAATAATACTTACAGAGTATAATGTCAGTTATATGATGAAATGCGAGAGCGAAATACTCAAGGGAGCTTATTCGAGATACTCATTAATTGACTCGTCCAAACTAAAGGTGCACCCCAATGAATGCGAACGCAACAAACGCCCTGCTGATACAGTATGTCACGCTTGTGCCCAGTAGGTTATCACTGCTAGAGATGCTGGATCTGCAACCCGCTTACCCATCCCTCTTGATGTTTTTTGGAACCAGAGTCGCCTTGTTTATTCCTTTTGCCTAATTGGGAAGCATATTCTTAGTCACCGCGTAAATCCGTGATTGAGGCCCAACTCGATGGATTTGACACGTAGCTGACTCGAAGTGAGTCGTCCAACACTTGCTTGCGATTAGAGCCGTAAATAGAATTAAGGCCAATGTTAGCGAATAACTATAAGTGACTATGTCTGGCGATCCGTTCATTTTGACGAAGACGAACGTCCCTGCGACAATGAGACGAGATTGTTTGAGCCAATAAAGATGGGTGCGACCGACGTAAACCGGCGACAACTTGCACCAGAGTCTAAGCAACTCGGCAAATTTTGATGAGAAGGACTCACTGACCTATTAATGCTGTTCCTCCACAATCTGGGATCTCCGTCTCCAGTTCCGGTGGTCTGCGGGTGGCCAATCCCGTCCGGGGTTCAACCGGCTGCCCTTTGACATTGAAACTGGGAGGCGGGGAGCTGCAAGAGCGCCGTCATGCTAAATGCCTCAAAATGAACTTTAACTGAGCCAATACAGCATATGAAAGCCTCAACCTTCGGCGATGTAGTCCGAGTAAAGTGATGCGCCGGGTCCCGTCGGAGATTTCATGGCATGATTCTTCGGAGACCGAAACCGGGACGGACGACGCCCCACCACCGCCCCTCATTCCAGCGTGATGTCACGGCGGGGCAGTCCGCGGCCTCGAGGCGCGGGCGACATCTTGAGCGAGCTTCCTTCAACTCCGAAGTTGCCAAATTTCTCCCCTCACACGAACCAAACCCGAAATCTGCGAAGACAGTCTTTCACTATGGCAACAACGAAGTACACTTTGGCCAGCCGGCTCACCGTAAGTCTCGGTTTGCATAGCCTGGGATCTACCGTCTACGATACCTAACACGTTCGCAGCTGGCGAATGGCAAGACCATCCCCCAGATCCAACTGGGTCTGTACTGCATGTCTGGCAAGGAAGCCGCAAAGTCTATCCGGTGGGCTTTGAAAGCCGGCTACCGCGGTTTCGATTGCGCGCAAATGTACCGCAACGAGCGCGAGTCGGGGAAGGCCATTAGCGATTTCCTGTCCAGTAGCGAGAACACCCAAGGCCTCAAGCGCGAGGACGTCTTCTACACCACAAAGCTGGCCAGCTGCAGCACCTCGTACGACGAGGTGCGTCACTCCATCAAGAGCTCCGTAGAGGTCTCTGGACTTGGCTACGTGGACCTCTTCCTCCTTCATAGCCCCTACGGTGGCAAGGAGGCGCGCTTAACAAGCTGGAAGGCTTTGGAGGATGCCATCTCTGACGGGGAGGTCAAGATGGGAGGTGTCAGCAACTACGGTTCTGCCCATGTAAGTCTCGCATTGAGCTTTGCTGAAGTGAAGGGCTAGGAACTAATGTCTTCCCAGATTGAGGAGCTCATGGCCTCCGAGCCTCGAATTGCACCAGTTATCAACCAGATTGAGGTGCATCCCTTCAACACGCAGACCAAAATCAGGGAAACCTGCGTTAAGCACAATATTGCCATCGAGGCTTATGCGCCTCTAGCCCGTGGCATGCGCATGAAGCATCCGAAGATTGTCGACTTGGCTCAGAAGTATGGCTGCAGCGCGGCTCAGCTATTTGTTCGGTGAGGATGGTCTCCTGGCTATTATTTTGGTTTAAATACTAATAATGATCTCGCTTCTAGCTGGTCTCTGCAACATGAAATGGTCACTCTTCCCAAGAGTGTACGCCAGGAGCGTCTGATTGAAAACGCAAATGTGGCCAATTTTGAAATTTCCAGCGAAGACATGGCCGCGATGGATGCTCTGGACGAGAATCTCGTCACTGATTGGTAAGTAATTGTCATTCCCACCGGTCTGTGAGTAGGAGACATGCTCACACTCAGTACAGGGACCCGACTGATGCCCCTTGAGTGAACGGTGAACAGAGTTATTATAGATTTCAAGTCGCATGATACGAAATAAAGCTTTGCAGCAGTTCGTCGCTGCGTCACTGCTAGAAAGCCTAGTCAGCCTGTCGTGGATCCCTATGATCAAGCGATGGAACGCAGCTGCATCAGGCTTCATGCATGCACGATGATGATGATCACTTTGTAAAGTTCAGACCCGGCAGAAATGACCAATAGATCGTCCAGTCAGACGCGAACATCTTCGCGTTCATACACTTCTGTCTTGCCCAATTATTCCCTCCTTTGGCCCAGTCTTTCATCCACAGCCAACCGCCAACGATGCGATCGAACAACCATGTGGCTTCTGAATACCTCATCGCCTGAACTCAAAGAATTCTTCCATGTCAGATCAGCGTATGCCATATTATCACATACCTGAGGTCATGAAGAGGTTTCAATTCGCGAGATTCGCGGTGACGTGGCACTTTTTCGCCATAAGGCAGGACACAAGAAAATCAAGGAATGTTGCGACAAGGCCCGTGAGAACCATTACCAGTAGGTATGGATCGATACCTGCTGCATCGATAATTGATCACACATTTGACCAATGCCGCATCGGGAGAACTAAGTTAAGCTCCTATATATATATAAAGAAGAAGCCTTAATATAAAATTGAATTGTAATTTCGTAACATATAAAGATAAATCGTATTTGATTAAAACTTAATAATTAATAACTATACTTATAATAATATTGTATTCTTAGAGGAGTTTTCTTATTAATAAAGTACTCCTAACTTAAGTAATAAATCAAATTTTATATTAAAGATAAAAGAAATAATATTACTATCATATTACTATAACATTTCTACCACTCTAATAGCTAATAGCTGTATCTCTGGCATTCTACATTATAACTCTACTCCCTAGAGCTTCTATAATATAAAGGTTATATGTTTCTATTTATTCCTCTAAAATTAGCTTAATATATCCCCTATTATAAAATCAAATATATTCATTTCTATTCATATTTACTAAGTAGAATTAAAATATTATAAAATTGATACTTTTATAAATAAAGTATAGAGTTATTAAAATACTTTTAAAGCTTTATATTATTACTTATTAATCTCTCGCTATATTAACTAATCTATTAATACGAAGGGCTAGACCTAAGTCTATTTAATAAGAGGTAGCGTAATACTATTATTTGTAGCTAAAAAAGAAAAGAGAAAGTTTCTTACTTTAGTAGGAATATTATAGTTTTATAAGTAACTACTTAGTAGCTATAGAGTAAGCTTTAGACGTAGCAAATCTAGGTAAAAGCTTATATAGTTTTAATTAGGTACAGCTTATAATATTACTCTCCTCCCTAAGTAGGGCTCCTCTAGGTAAATACTTATTAACTATTATTATTTATCATTAGCTTATACCTCGTCTTATATTTATCTATTATTTTAATATCTATTATAGCTTTTACTAGCTTCTAGATAAGCTATATATATTCTTTTTATTAATTAGTACTTCATCTTATTATTTTTAGCTAATGACGTTTTATTATACTCTATAGAGTTTCTTTATATACTATTAAAACTTATTATTATTAGAGATATTTAGTAGTATTTAGGACTTTATATAAATATTACTTAGGATATTAAGTTCTATAATATAAGACCTCAGTATACTTATAACTATATACTTATAGTATAGCTATAAGAACTTCTCATTAAGCTTAAAGCTCTTCTGGTTTATTATTAATACTTAAATCCCATCTCCTACTTAAAGAATTTTCTTCTAGTGCTTTATATCGATTTATTCTCCTTACTCTATTATTAAGCTGTTATGATATCAAATTAAATAATCTGTTATATTCTTAAGCCTATTTATTAGGAGAATGACTACTATTTATCTTAAGGTAGATATAGTAGGTTTATACTTATTCTCTATAATTAATATTAAAGTATATTAATATTTATATTTCAAGAAAAATAGAGAGAGTTCTATTATCGGAACAACCAGTTCTTGGAAGCATTTCAGAGGACGTTTCTTGGTCTCTTTTGATATTGGAAGAGTTAAACATCTGTGGTTGGTACAGTACTCGTTAGGTTGCTCTAGTCTAGTAGCTTATTCCAACGCGTGTTGATCGAAACCTTTCACTGGCCCACCGTTGTTCAAATCGTGGATATCGTTCGCAACCATTCACAAAGACTTGACTTGGAACTATGGCCTCTAGAGCCGTAAATTTCTACTTGGACAATCCTATTGTTAATAACGCGCCATAGCAATGTTCAAACATTTGATTTTATGTGATGTGATGCTTCTTTATTCAACACTCATTGGAGAAGACAGCGCTTTGTTTCCGTCGCAATCTCTGGACCAAAAGAGATTCGAATCATGAATCTTGTTTCGGATCTTCTGCAGGCTTTATGTTGAAGATACAAAGACCCTGAGCTCTCAATAGCTGGCGAGGTACGAATGATTGATCCAAGTCTGATTATGTTAAATAAATAGGCCCCCGTCTGGATGAATTGGAAACAATGCTTCTACCTCATTATCTTCAAATCCATTTGAACTCACAGCCGCAAAGCATAGAACTATCAAAATGGCTTCGTCAAACGACACATCCAATCACATTGAGGAAACTTCAGTGTTTCTCCCTCCGTTGAGACAGGCTTTACTACAAGACGTCAACCTATTTCATAACCTGCGGCTTGTATGTAGTATCTGCGTTACCCAAATGCGTCTCGTAGGAACCGGCAACGCAGCCCAAGAAAGTAGACCCGACGGATACTCAAGGACCCACGGAGTGCTCGATGCCGAGCAACTAGAATCGCTTCGACCTGATGGCCCCGACGGTCAAGTGGCAATGATCATACCTTGCGGCCATATTCTCTGCAAACTCTGCTTGTACACGATCTGCTACATTGGGTACGAAAGAGCTGATTTCGACCCAGGAAATGAAGATGCCAGACCAGATCCGGTATGCCCGAACTGCCGACAAAACCTGTGTTACGAAAACTGCATATTCCGCTGCCGCTACCCAGGCATACCCTTTCCAGCGACTCCGGCCGCAATGGCAATTTTGCCTTCAACATTACACGATATTGCATGTGCCAACGACCTCGAATTGCCCAGTAACTGCAATTCATGCGAAATCAACTCGTGTCTAGAAAATGCCAAAAACCACGTGGAGACGGTCTTAGCCACGGCCATGCCGCATGAACCGGTGAGAGAAGCGGTCACAGTCCGTGTAACGACGCGAGATGAGCAGGGAATCAACGATCCGTATCTAAACTGGCTGTTCCGTGATGAACTGGATGCTGCTGCTTCTAGACTGAGGCTAACATGCATGATACGTCGTTGGGGTGGCGCCATTCCTCCTCAGCGGCTTCGCTTCATCCTAGACTGGGCCTGAAAAGAAAAAGGAGAATAGAGAAAACAAGGTCTCAAGGTCTAAGTAATGTCGAGACATTCGTCTCTTTGTATATTCTTCGTAAGAATGCATGAATCGGCGTTGATCAACTTTCGATGGTGTTTTGTTCTTTAACTTGTGCAATATCGACTAAGAACTGGTAGACTGGAAATCTAAATTTAGACAGACCCAGACAAACAAGTCCGTGTTCAGTGCGGCAGCCATCGCCCGAATGACCATTATTCGGAGTGATATCGTCACATCTGCCAGCGAATTGGTGGGTTTTAGGCGGTATATGATCGCCTCATGATCAAAAGTTGGCCAACAGACCGAGACACGCAGGTTGCATGCAGAGAAAAGCGCACAGCATTTCTGCGCCTCAAGCACACACGCAGCAGACAACGTGACGTTACTGAACCGCGTCCCACGGGTTGCCGTTCTCAAGCTTTGTGGCTGGCAATACGAGCGTCGAGCGATCGGAGACCGCTCTGGATGCAAGACAGGATGTGGTACTGGCCGGTGACGTCTGCGTGGAAGCCTACGTCGCCGATCAACACATAGAATCTGCCGAGTTTGCGGGGTATTACGTCGGGAAACTTGATGAATACTGGACCATTCGTGAACCACATCTACAGTTCCCAACCTCCGCCGCGTTCCGTCCGGAAACTTCTATCATGGTTCCCACTAACGGTAGCGCAGAGAAACGGGACATCCGCATTGTTCGGACGTCCCGACAAAGCGGTCTGAGGCCTCTGGTGGTACTGCGTCGCCGTAGCCCCGTAGGTTTGTTTGCTGGGAATAGCGGGTGCGGACATATGAGTAAGACCTATGTGAGACCTAAGTCCTCGTCATGCTGATCCTTCGTGTTTTTGGCGAGACCGGGGGACGTCGGTGAAGATGTCGCCATCAACTTTCGCAGAAATTCATGATTGCGACTGTGAATATTCTACAGATCTGAGCGATCCACATCGAACGATGAACAGCATTGCAGCAATCCACTAGCTGGTATAAAGTACACGTATGACCCATCCCACCCTCCTGGTTCTCATCTCCTCATCAACCGTTCTGCCTTGCCCCTCACAATATCGCGATACAACCGGCCCAGAACATCAATCTTTCAGTAACTATATTCCGAATCTCATCACAGAGGTTTTTGACGATCAGCGCTCCAAGAAAAATGCACGCCACTGCTATTCTCGTTGCCGCTGCGGCTCTCTTCATCGGAGCCGAGTCCAATCCCATGCGCCGGGCCGATCCTCACCGTGCCGACTTCCGTATCTGGAGCCAGGCTGGATGTGGCTCGAATGGTGACAACTCCGGGAACCTCGGTGTCTGGACCATCACTCAGAGCCAAATCAACGCGTGCCAAAAAATGACGTTGGAATCTCTTCCCGCCGTCAAGGGCATCTTTCTCAGTAGCCTGAATGAAACGTGCACATGTAAGTCAAGCAGTAATCCTCATACCTTCATCAGCTAAACTTTGAAAGTTTCTGCATACGCTCAAGAAAATTGCCTTGGAGATCCAAGTGACGTTCTAGTCAAGCAGTGTACCGACGCACCCGAGGCGACCAGCTTCGAAAGCTTCCAAGTGAACTGCCCTACTGTTTGAAGGACTTGCAGAAGACAGTGTTCTAAGTCCTTGGGTGTTGTGGAGAAGCGTCATAATGATAATGTTTGCATGAGACAAGCGCTGAAATTGGGTTACTACTTAGACTGCATGGCATAATGGAGTTAGTACAGTGGATTGTGAGATGGCATCATGGGACACTCCTTCGGGCCTATTGTACGGCATGATTAATACTTCTGCGGCAATATGCAGCCGAATGAATCATTCCTTTTATCAATAAAAGGGCACAATTGTTTCGTGTGATTATGCCGAAGTTGCAATCATTTGATGAATTGCCACTACTCAACTTGAGATATGACAGTAGCTATTGCAATGACCCATCCACAACTCTCAAAGCGATAAGCGAGCAGATTCAAACCGTCAAATTGATTCTACGAGAGAACGAAACATATTAACATGCTTCAAACGAATGTTTGCCTGGACCCGAAGTTGTTGACGAGGACTAACTGAGCCTACGTATGATATTAATGACTACTAAAGATAGGATTTATTTTACGGATATAAAACATGGTAGCTTGTTGTCCGACGCACAGTGGGTATCATAATGTGCCAACAGTGTTTGGATGAATACCAGTCTTTTGTAAAAAGTCGAGAAGTTGAAGAAGGACGCAACACGAGCAGCTTGGTGAGCCTCGGCTGCGCAATTGGGTCTGACTAGCTTTGAGATGCTGCTCGTGGCCACGATGAATCAGGGTAATGGGGAGAAAATCGGCCTATTGGCATTAGTTACTTCTTCCACAGGCAAACAATGCGGAGTTTAGTCCGGTGATTGAGCTTGATCAAATCCACATACCGCATGCGGCTGGCCCTGAATGGATGATGTCAAAGGCGCGACCCAGAATGGCACTAGTTCCCGAACCCCTAACATAATCGTGCACTCTCCGGTTCTTGAGCATCTGTTTCCCCTTCTACATTTTAACACTTTCAATCAGGTCGACGGAACGATCGGGCACTACATTTGCAACACGAATAGCACCAAACCTCTACCGCCATCATGAGCTCCCAATTAATCGGCTTGACCACAATTCCGAAGCTGCTCCGTACGTATCACATGTGGATCATACCACCAGTCCGCTCCATTACGATTCTTACCGAGAAGCTAACCATTCTTTCCATGTCACAGCCGTTACGGGCGCCTTCGCACTACCTTTCACAGCCTACTATGCCTTCCTCAGTTTACGGATCGTTCGCGAGCGACTTAAGAGAGAGCACTACCTCGGGGACAACTCATCCACGCCCAGTTCCGACTGGAAGTCGTACAGGAATGACAAGCTGTACCTACTCACGCGTGCGCATGCAAACTTTGCCGAAAATGTTCCCCTCGCCTTCATACTGGCTACCCTGGTAGAGATGAATGGAGGAAGTCGCAAGGCGTTGAGCTGGTTCCTTGGTGGCTTTCTTGCGCTACGCGTATTGCATGCCGATCTGGGCATCCTTAGCCAAGGTTTGGGATTTGGCAGGCCAGTTGGCTACTTTGGAAGCGTTGGCCTTCTTGCCGCCATCGCTGGCTATGGTGCTTTCCTGGTCAAGGGTTATTGGGGGTTTTGACTGCATTAAATGAAAGCGTAAGAAGACAGGGCTCTCTATTTACTCTCGGTACAACTGAGCTGGTACAAATTTCAGAGACGTTGCTAGTATTTGATTCAATTGTTGTCTTAGAAGGTGTTACTTGCGAAAGGCATCGGGAGTACGATTTTTGATTTAAGAGTCAGCCCATTACTGGCTAGTATAACGCTCTTTAGTATACTGCCACCTGTTAGTTGTTGGATTTCCCCGCAGAAAATGATAATCTTATTCAATTTTTGTCTCGTTTACTGAGAAAGCTGTTTTCGTGCCCAATTCCTTTCTTATATCTGTCAGAAAATTCACTATACTAGTTGTTGTGCTGGAGAAAAGGGTTGGTTAAATATGACTTGGAACAAGTTGTGATAGCATTGCACCGCCATGCCTGCTCCAGTGTTGTTAACACATTAAAGGAATCATGTTTTCTTGAACAGAAGTAATCAACCAATGTGGCCATGCTCTCTAACACCACCGACAATCCATGAAACGATTACCCAAACCAAGTAATAGGTTGTCAAATAAACTTTGCTTCATCAACACTACCTAGCACATACGGACCTAGCCACTCTGATCGTAGCACCTGACTGCCATCTCTCCGCGATGCGCGTAAAGTGTTAAAAGGTGAAGACGCCCTGAGGGTGCCCAGCCACCTGAATTATCGTGGATTCGTGTATATCGAGAGAGAAGCCCTCCCACCAGATTCATGGGAGGTTAAGCAGTTCAACTCAGTCAATTCACCCACTTACGTTCAATATAAAGAGGGCCAAATTTCCCATCCAACCAGGAAGTTGAAGAGCCCACAGATTTACAACCTGTATATAATATAGACTGAAATTAATGACTACAACTACCCAAGTAAGTAACTCTTGATTACACCAAAACAAGCGTGTGAGTATCAGCCCACAGCCCCTTGCAATCTTTCCCAACCGCTGGGTTCCACTTCACAAAGTCGGCCAACGTGATCTTGTCGTAGGACAAAATGCCCTCACAAGTCGTGGATGAAGCGACCTTGTGGAACCTGTTACAGTTGGAGACTATTCCCGCCAGAATCGGCAATGGTTTTGTTACGCTGTTACCGGCGCTGATAGTTGGAGAGGCCTTTATCGTCGTCGATGTCGTGGGTTGCTAGCCAATGACAGAGACACACGCCGGCCCAGAGATTGCTAGAGTCCTTACCCACGGCTGGGTTCCACTTGACAAAGTCGGCCAGAGTGAATCTGTTATACGCTAAGATCCCTTCGCATGTCGTTGTAGTGCTCATATAGTGGGATTCGTTACAGTTCTTAACCATACCGGAATGGATAGGGCTTTGAGTCTTGATGCCGTTGCCGGGACTGGTGGTCGTGGCGGACTTCGTTGACGTAAGTGTGTAGCCAAGGACGGAAACGCATAGATAGACATCAGCCCAAATTGTCGAGCACTGTCTGCACCCACGGAAGGGTTCCCGGCAATAATCTGCGACATGGTGACGCCATGCTCCTTAGCGACGTCGTTGCAGTTATCCCCTTGCTTGACGAAGTAGAGCTTGTCGCAGGTGGACACCATGCCGGACTGCAGAGGCTCAGGGGTAGATATACCGTTGTTCCCCGAGGTGGTGGTATCTGGGGGCTTGGCCGTTGTGCTTGAGACCTCAGGCTTCTTGCTTGTGGTTCTTTATCTCGCTGCCGTACTCGTATGGGGCAAAAATCACAGAAGCGGACTTTTCCCACCAAGGAGGCGCAAGGGGTAGATATTAGCAAGGGCATCCATAAGAATAGTGGCTGTAACTTCAAAGAAATCATCAAATGGCAAGTCCACGCTGAACCAGGCGGGGACCAGCGCAACCAATTGACAACATCCCAGTCTACATGGCCCAGATTCAGTCAACGCCATGAATGCCATACAGTTTCCCGCCGATTTCAGCTTCGATGAACCGGACATTCATCAGGCTGCCAACTTCCTGTGGAAGACTGTACAGACGAGCATGTTCAGTGTGTTTAGATAGAGCCCAGACGCGCATAATAATCAGGCTGGCTTTCTTGACTATCCCTCTGCGATCCAATACGTCATGAGCACACTCCAATAGGGTAAGCCATTCATCCATTATAGGATATTCCCCCAACACCGTAGCCGTTTCACGCCTTCAGAAGCAGATTAACCCAAGTGGGGACGTTTGGCTATGGCTAATACACCAGGGCGTTTCCGCCCAAGAGTAGCACACGATACAGAAGCCGAACAGGGAAACATCAAACAGCTAGCACTGATGAAGAAGAACTCCCTAGCTGCCATGGGTGAGGTTCTCACGTTGCGGAAATCAGATGAAGTCAGACCAGGTAAGAACGCGACATAGTGGACAAGTTTCCAGGGACCAAACCGGAGACTTCAACGGTGAGAACTTGTCACGACAATCGAGGCCGTCTTATGCCAACGATGAACCATTGATCCAAACTATTTGCACGAGCGACACAAACATCTGACACTTCATCTGCAACACCTGCTTCTTCTAGCAATACGACCGAATGCCTGAAGCCAAGAGACGCTATGGGTAGCTGAGCAGACGAAGTTTTGAAAGCCTTGGCAGTTCGTATGTACTTGGCCAAAGATGGTCTCACGGATCTGACGGCGCAGGGCCTGTCAAGACGTCCCTGTCGTGATACCTTGGCCCAAGGCTCAGGGAAAGTTGGCAGTTGCCAACCCGCAAGAGGAGCATTTGCCAAATTTCTAAGTGTTCACCGAAGTCATGCAAAGGCAAGAGCTGACGCTTCTCATAGGTGGTTGACTGCTGACTGAAACCGCAAGTCTGCAAGAGGAATGTCGTTGATGCTTCCCCCAAAAGCCGCACCGCTCCGTTCCCCAGCGCCCGCCGTTACGGCTACGGGGTTTTAACTGGGTCCACTGCTAAAATTTTCCCACTTCGACATCTTCACCTTGAATCGCGTCATCGGCCCAGTGGGCCACAAACAGAAACTATGACACAGAACTTTTCACACCAGACCACTGGGAGTCGGGACAATACACCCTTGTACCCATCCCTTGACGGTTTCTCGAGGTTGACCGGGGTGCTTTGCGGGTCTACTAGAAGTCTTTCTGGCTCTCAACAACGCGGACAGGCTTTCTCCTGCGGGCCATTCTAGAGCCTCCAGCTCGTTTTGGCTCACTCCACGATCCTTGCGACGTTCGCAAATCCTCGAGTCTCGCTCTCTTGAGCTCCCCTGGGTCCAAATTGTACAATGATACGTCCCGTCCTCTCAAGAACCGCAACTTAACCAAGCAGATTGTCTCGCCACATGGCGCCAACTCGGTCTCTCTAAGACGTGATCCGCTTGGCGGGGCCGTCTAGCTCCAGACATAAAACCTTCAGGCGGCCTTCTCGTCTGACTCTTCCGTTTGGCTCGTCTTCCGTGTCGTGTCTCCAGTGGCCGTAATCTGCTCGGTCTCTGATCTTCTGCCCATTCAACAACATCGAGGAAGAACAGTCGGCGTCCACTGTCAACATGTCCAAGATCTTCGACAAGCTCCGTGGCGGCGGCTCGTTCTCTGCCGCCGAGGTCACCAATAAGACGGGTGATCTACCCACCGCCGCTACCTACGACAGCGAAGTTGGTAAGTCGGCAGACAACAGGGTCGCCCGGCACATTGCTAACAGCAAGCTCAGGACGCATCGAGCACGCGCGAGAAGCCAAGCGTCAAATCGGAATCACAACTGCTATCTTTCTCATCGTCAACCGTGTTGTAGGTACCGGTATCTTTGCGACTCCTGGATCCATTCTGTCTCTTTCGGGATCCGTCGGCCTTTCGCTCCTCATCTGGGTTGCCGGCATGATTATCGCTTTGGCCGGTACCGCCGTCTACCTCGAATGGGGAACCGCTATCCCGAAGAACGGTGGAGAGAAGAACTACCTCGAATACGTCTTTCGCCGCCCCAAGTTCCTGACCACAGGCCTGTATACCGGCTATGTCATTCTTCTCGGTTGGGCTTCTGGCAACTCCGTCGTCTTCGGCGAGTACATCCTCCACGCTGCCAACGTCGAGGTTGACCGATGGAACCAGCGTGGCATTGGTCTGGCCTGCATCACCTCAGCCTTCCTCATCCACGGTCTTGCTCTCAACTGGGGTCTGCGTCTGCAAAACCTCCTCGGCTCCATCAAGTTGATCATCATTCTCATCATCATCCTCTGCGGCTTCATCGCTCTCGGAGGTCACGTCAAGCTCCCTGAGGACCAGAAGCCCCACAACTTCCGCAACGCCTTCGAGGGGACAACCGGAAGCGCCTACGGCGTTGTCACCGCCCTGTACAATGTCATCTGGAGTTATATCGGTTACAGCAACGCCAACTACGCCCTCAGCGAGACCAAGAACCCCGTCCGCACGCTCAAGATCGCCGCACCTGCCGGAATCATTACTATCTCGATCCTCTACATGTTCGTCAACATTGCCTACTTCGCCGCGGTCCCCAAACAGGAGATCCTCGACGGCGGTCGTCTCGTCGCCGCGTCTCTGTTCCGCAACGTCATGGGCGGCACCGCTGAGCGTGCCCTCTCGGTTTTCGTTGCCCTGTCTGCCTATGGCAACATACTCAGTGTTATCTTCTCTCAGGGTCGCCTGGTCCAGGAGCTTGGTCGTGAGGGCATTCTGCCCTTCTCTCGCTTCTTCGCAAGCAACAGGCCACTCAACGCACCCCTGGCTGGTCTCTTCGAGCACTGGCTTATTTGCGTGATTACCATGCTCGCACCTCCTCCTGGTAAGAATTCATGGTCGCATAGGTCCCGAAGCTCATTCAACTGACACGCAACTACAGGCGACGCTTACAACTTCATTCTGAACCTGATTTCGTATCCTCTCGCCGTCATCAACGTCTTTGTTGCCGGAGGTCTTGCCTACCTCTATCTCAACCGCAAGGAGTGGGACTGGAACCCGCCCATTAGCGCAACCCTGCCAGTCGTCATCTTCTTCATGCTCAGCAACGTGTATCTCGTCATTGCGCCCTTCGTCCCCCCCGAAGAGGGCCAGAACGTCTACGAGAGCCTTCCCTACTACCTTCACTGCGTCGTCGGCATTGCTATCATCGCCGCTGGTGGTCTCTACTGGGTAGTATGGGCCAAGATTCTGCCGAGGATCGGCAAGTACGAGCTGGTGCGCGAAGTCGTTGTCGACGACATCGACGGCTGGGAGAGAAACGTTTTCTTCAAGAGACGCTTGGGAGAGTCTGTGCCTTCGGAGCACCGGTCTACGCCTGAGGTGCCCAATTACCCATGATGGTGGTAAACTCCGATGACATTCAGCCCGGGCAGCGGGCCCTTAATAATATTCTTTGATATACCCTAGAAGCACAATTGAAGTATGCTTAATACAGCGCTTGGCTCGCCGTAGACACCTAGAAGAAGTGGCACACAAGATGATAATTCAACGCGCGGCCTTGCGCCTTTATTATCTCCCAAGCCGACGACAGTTGAGAGACTTTTTTACAGTCCGTCTACAAGACATGTCTAGAATAAACACCTACCCGCCCTTGAGAAAACATCGCCTAAAGCTTCTGAGACCCCCGGATGGCTGCACCGGCGCTCTAAACCCGCTGCCGACCAACCCCGTCCGACCTTTCCATCGGGCTTAGTGATGAATAGCCACCTTTTTCAAAGGCCATCCCAGAATACCCAGTGACGAACAAAATATGCACGACCCCAGGAAAATGATCAGAGACTCATACCGTCCCATTCAGTATCCTGGGCTGATGGGCTTGGTCAAGAGACCAGCCTATAGGGCCGATGGCAGATCCCGGTGGTCTATTTGGCAAACGCCATGTTAGTTTCAACAGGCCGGTCGCTTCGCACACGTTCCAGTCCGCAACCCTCGCACACAGTAGCGCTTCTATCTAGACTTGATGCTGGCGGGCGTTTCAGATCTTTGTGTTGCGTTTGCCGTCTCTGGTAATTTATTAGCTTGGGCTGTTTGCAAAATGCAGCAATAAAACCCGCAAGGGCGAACCGAGTATTGAAGAAGCCGGGGTATAAAACCCGAGAAGACACCAGATACCCTAGCAATGATTACTATTTTTGTTTTTCGAAAAGACTCAAAAGTTCGGATTCAAAATGCTTCTTTTGAGGAATTTCCTACCCCTCTCCTACTAATCGTAGCTGCACAACAAAATATAACCACGAACATTTTGCAGTAGTTGTCTTCAGGTACGTACGACTCACCCGGTGTTCTTGAGTCTGAAGCTCTTCAGATAATCCATTGACGATGTCCTGTCCATGACCATTGTGATTCTTCCGCTTCGAGCTGCGTTCTCGACCGTGAATCAGCTGATATCTGGCAGATAAATGGGAAGTTCCATTAGCGATGATACAGATCCTGTTTTAAAATACCCCTTATATCTACCCATAAGGAGGAGAAATCTCCATGCATAGGAGGAAGGGAACTTAGTAATAGTATCAATATACTGCTATCTATTATTTAATCCTACAATTCTAATAATTAATAGTTTAATGAAGATAAACGCTTTTAAAGCTACGATAAATATACTAGGATATTTATAACCCTACTCTAACCCTAAATAAACCCCTAGATTAATAGTAATATATCTATCTCTATCTGCAATTACTTTCTACTAAGTATTCCTATTATTCTAATAATTAATAACTATATATATATATATATATATATATGTATATAATCTAATAAGTTTAATAAGTCTAAATTAGAGAAAATATATTAAATAAGTAGGAAGTTCTATTAGTAATAATATAGATCCTATCTAAAAAAAAATCCGTTATGTGTATTTATAAGGGAGAGGTATCTCCACACATAGGAGGAAGAGAACTTAGTAATTATAATAAAATATCACTATGTATTATTTAATCCTACTGTTCGAACAATATCCAGTCGTCTTCCACCGCCGTCTCATAACCCTCGCTATTTCTCATGTGGAAGTGAAACGGCACGTGCCCCCATGGCAATTACTTGATAGAGAAGTTGGCGCTGTGGTTGACAATCCGACCACGTGTCGAGGAAAGGACGCATCTGAAGTGCCCGTTCAATTATTGTCGTTATTTTCCTTCGAAGATGAAATCTGCACGCGCTGTGGTAAGATATATAGTATTTGATAGCCCTGATTCTAGCGAATATGGAAATATCTTTCTTTCTTACGCGTCTGCACACGCGTCTGCAATACGCGTCCCGTAATTAATGAAATAAAACGCCCTTTTATGACTTGAAGTCGACCAGGCATTTCTGCAAATCGCGCAGTTGATGGAATTTCAGGCAGGACAATAAACGAGTGCAAATGGGAAAGGTGGGCGCCAGTATCCCTTATGCAACTTTGTCACATTACTCCCGTAGTTCATGCCCCAAATTCAATGCAAATAAATAGACACAACTTTGAAAACTCATATCGCTGTAATATTTCTACATGTTTCCCGATCAATGTCAACGCCACGACAAATCATCAAGCATAACCTTAATACGCCACTTGAGTGCTCAGCTGGTCCAACTCACGCGCCCATACGCGATGTTGTGAGATGGTGTAGAAGAATTGCTCCAGGAATCCTTTGCCTTGCTTGGCGATGTTGAAAGTATCCCTCAAACTCTCTGGCTCTACTCTGCCCATGGTAATAACGCCGTAACTATCCTCCACATTACTATCGCTCGAGACCTTGATGCCGGAGACATTGATGGTAGTATTGACAAATTCAACGGCCTCGCCAGTGGCAGCGATAGCCTTGAGGTGACCGAATGCTTCGCGAATCCAATGCTGAGCACGACCATTCTTGGACAAAACCTTGATCGAGTCTGCACCACCAGGCACGAAAATAGCATCAACCATAGTAGATCTGAAGCCTTCGAGGTGATGATCAGGCTTAACACCCTGTCCCGGCGTCTTAGAAACGCCCTCGGGATATATTTCTGAGCGGCGAGTACCGATGACCATGGGGATGGCTTGGGCAGCTGCTACAGCCGACTTCATGGTAGCGAAGGAGAGAGGATCATATCCATCAGCGATAATGATGGCGACCCGACGAGACTTGATAGTAGGCTTCTCGGGCATAAACTCGAGTTGGCTAAGGCCCTTAGCCTTATTGCCATGGTTCTGCTTGCCAGCTTGTTCCGGTGCCTTACCACCAACCATATCGACAACAGCTTGTGCTAGGCCGAGGTCAATGTCAGCAAGACGCTGAGACATGCGCTCGTAGACAATAGGGTCTTCGCAGTGGTCTAGCTCAAATGCGAAGGAGTTGGTGACATGCGACTTCTCAATCGGGGACAGACTGTTGAAAAACAGCTGAGCTTGCGAAAAATGCTCTTTGAACTTTGCACTCTTGGTTCGCTGCTTCATACCCTCGACCTTCTGAGCAAAGTCCAGGTAGGCGCCGGCTGCCTTGGAGTGGTTTGCTGGTGGAGTTGCCTCAAAACGATTGGGCCAGTAGTTCGGACCCTTAGAGATTGTGTGGCGCATACCACCATCACGGTTGAAGTTCATGACAGGGCACACAGGCTTGTTGATAGGAAGCTCCTGCCAATTGATGCCAAGACGGGAAATTTGGGTATCGAAGTAGGAGAAGTTACGACCTTGGAGAAGCGGATCGTCTGAAAAGCCAATGCCGGGAACGACGTGGCTAGTGCAAAAAGCAACTTGCTCAGTCTGGGGAAAGTATTCGTCGGGGTTCCTGTTGAGCTCTAACTCCCCAATGTAGCGGATAGGGACCAGTTCCTCGGGCCACACCTTGGTAGCGTCAAGAATATCAAAATCGAACTCGTGCTCCCTGGAGTCATGAAGAACCTGAATACCGAACTTCCACTTGGGGAAGGCGCCGTTGTTGATAGCCTCAGCTAGATCCTTACGGTGGAAATCGGGATCTTGTCCCGCGAGCTTGAGTGCCTCGTCCCAAACGAGGGAATGAACCCCAAGTTCTGGGGTGAAGTGGAACTTGACGAAATGGCGCTCACCTTGGTCGTTGGTGAGGGTGTAAGTGTTGACGCCGAAGCCTTGCATCATGCGGTATGATCTAGGAATAGTGCGGTCGGACATGGCCCACATGAACATGTGGGTGGCCTCCGTATGGAGATATTGGAAATCCCAGAAGTTGTCGTGAGCAGACTGCGCCTGGGGAAACTCGAGCTTGGGCTCAGGCTTGCCGGCGTGAATAACATCGGGAAATTTCATTGCGTCCTGGACGAAAAAAACAGGAATATTATTTCCAACCATATCCCAGTTGCCCTCCTTCGTGTAGAACTTGATGGCAAAGCCTCTCACATCTCGGACTGTGTCGGCACTGCCCCGGCTACCGAGGACAGTTGAGAAGCGGAGGAAAACAGGAGTCTCTCGTGATGTGTCGGTAAGGACACCAGCGTTGGTCACATCGCCAGCGCTCTCGAATAGCCGGAAGGTGCCAAAGGCACCGGCACCCCGAGCGTGGACAACTCTCTCGGGGATCCTCTCGTGGTCGAAGCGGTGGATCTAGTCTAGAATTAACACATGATGTGAGATAGTTGAAAAATGAAACCAGCCTTTTCTCTACCGATAGGATCTTCCAGTAGCATAGGGCCGGTCTTATCATCAGTTGTGACACTCAGCCAGTCATCAGTGTTGTTGACCTTGATGCCGAAGTCGGTTGTCATCTGGGTCTTGGAGCTATGCTCGACTGTGTTCTCAGCGAGCTGAGCTTGCTTTGCGTCGGCCATGATTGCGTTTCCAGCCTTCTTTAGGGTTTCTGGGACAAGCGACGACATTATTGTGTTGGAAAAAAAAGTAGGAGTTTTAAAGAATTGAGGCAGTCGAGTTCCAGGAGGGCCACAAAGACGGGGATATTATAGAAAGAAAGTCTCGCTATAATGCCGTTGAACATATCCATGTTTATGAATGAGAGTTGCTGCTGGAGTTTTGCAGCACGCCTGACGTCAACTGTCTGCTCCGGTGATTCATTCGAGTCGCTGCAGCTCCCCAGTTGGGAAGGGCCGTGCCTGCTCAATTAGTCAGTATGGGACACCATGCTGAACTGCTGAAGGGGCGACACGGCAGTTCTGCCCGGGGCAGCACAGGATCAGAGTGGTGAATATGATCAAAGAAGCGCAGGCGCATCGCGATTTCGCCACGTTGATGTCATTGACGCGTCCAGGCGCAGAAGGAGGTCCTTTCCGAGCGCCGCCCCCCCCCCCCCCCAACCTTTGCTCCTGGCCTGCTACCATAGTAGACGGAGCTCTGGTCCTGAAGGTGGATCTAATGGAGCAAAGACTCCAGAGATTCATCCAGTAGGAAACGGCCGTTCCAGCTGTCGACGGGAACAAAGCGGGGTGTTGACCAAACGGGAACGCCCTGCTGAGAGGCTAAGATAGTACGTACTGCAAACATGCCCCTCAGTGCCCCTCAATGGCCCAAGCTTCTGTTCTCAGGTTGCAGCAGATGCGGCAGGTGCACATGGCCATTGGTAACAAGTTGCGCCTCATTCGACGGTTTTTTTCTCAAGAGTGAGATCATGGCCTGGTAATTTATCGGGATGCGATTCTTCCGACACTGTGAAGCTTGCAATGGCTATTTCCTCGGCGTTCGGGGACTTGAGAGTACCCACGTTCTAAGACGGCATGCCCGGCATGGCGGATAGCCACCATCCAGTTAAAACAGAGTTCGACTGACAGCTCCGGTGACATGGGAATGACAGAAATCCCACGTAAAGTCAACAAATAATTAGCTGAGTCGCAGTTGAAATGCCATAAAAATAAGCTTATCCATCTGATTTCTGCGAAGCTCAAATCCCAGAACAAATTCAAATTGGAAGCAGTGATACCTGTACCCGCTCGATTCCGCAGTTTCCATCGACGTCATCGATTCTCCCACCACCGCCCGCACTTGACTTGATCTGCCTTTCCACATCCCGCTTCATTTGTACAGTGAACGGCTAATCACCTAACCTTACCTCAATGAGCTGCCGGTCTTGTCACTAAATCACGGTGCCATTGCCTCCTTGCATCGGCATCTTTAGCTGCATCTCCGAAAAGCTGTGATCAAGGTCAAAACACGAGAAGTTACCAAGTCTACACCGCAATACCTGCTTCGCACGATTGACTGCGTCTGAGCACATCGCACATTGCGACCGGCTCTCAGACATCCGCATACCCCAGTCACCCACTCAAAATACCCAGTCGCCACGATGCCTGGAGAACTCGTCAAGGAGCCCAACCCCCCTCCCCTGCCCTCCCATCTCCCGGACAATGTTCTCGATCTCGAGGTCAAGACGCAGAAGAAACCTTTGGACGAAAAGGTTGCCAAATCCCTGCGCGACTTCCAGAATGCCGCCTGCTACATCGCTGCCGGTAACCCGATCCTACCCTGTCCCTGCACATCCCATGTTTCCACCGGCTGACGACCTCCAGCGATGATTTTTCTTCGAGACAATGTTCTCCTGGAAGGGCCGTTGAAATTCGAACATATCAAACCCCGACTACTAGGCAAGTCCACCTTGCTGCCCAGCACAATTGGTATCGCGACATCGTCTGACAAATCCGTAGGGCACTGGGGTACCTGTCCAGGCCTCATTCTGGTCTGGTCCCACCTGAACCTTCTTATCCGCAATCATGACATGGATATGATCTATGTCATTGGCCCAGGCCACGGTGCGCCTGCTGCTCTGGCATCACTCTGGCTGGAAGGCTCGCTCCAGAGATTCTACCCGGACAAGTACGCCCTAACAAAGGAGGGTCTTTCCAACCTCATCACCAAGTTCTCCACGCCCAGTGGCTTTCCCAGGTTGGCTATGTCTGCACCATGGTGATGGTTCCGTAGACTAACATCATTAGTCACATCAACTCCGAGACACCGGGGGCTATTCATGAGGGTGGTGAACTCGGATATGCACTGGCCGTGTCTTTTGGCGCGGTGATGGACAACCCGGACCTCATTGTCACCTGCATTGTTGGTGATGGAGAGGCTGAGAGTGGTCCCACTGCAACGTCAGTTCGATTATCCTTCGGATGAAGATGTTCTAACGTCGTCCAGTGCATGGCATTCCATCAAGTATCTTGACCCTAAGGAGTCCGGAGCCGTAATCCCTGTCCTTCACATCAATGGTTTCAAAATCAGTGAGCGTACCATCTTTGGATGCATGGATGACAAGGAAATCGTTTCCCTGTTCTCTGGTTACGGTTACCAGGTGTGTGTCGTGGACGATTTGAAGGACATTGACACCGACCTATCCAGCGCTCTGGAATGGGCAGTGACTGAGATCAAGAAGATTCAGCAGGCCGCGCGTTCAGGCAAGCCTATCGTCAAGCCTCGCTGGCCCATGATTGCTCTTCGCACGCCAAAGGTTCGTCCAGTGAGGATGGGTGCATAACTCTCACTAATCATTGTAGGGATGGTCGGGACCGAAAGAGGTTGATGGAGTCATTATTGAGGGCTCCTTTAAGTCGCACCAGGTTCCACTTGCTAAAGCGGGTTCCGATACGACTCATCTTGAGAAGCTCAACGAATGGCTCACTCGGTATGACATCGGAAGCCTTCTGACCGATGGAAAACCAAACCCCAGCGTTCTCGAGGCGATTCCAAAGAATGAAGCCAAGAAGCTCGGTCAACTCAAGATGACGTATGACCCGTATATCGGTCTCAAGCTCCCCGACTGGAAACCACTGGGTGTCAAGCCCGGAGAACAAGTCAGCTGCATGAAACTGACTGGTCAGCTGCTCGACAAGGTGATGCAAGAGAATCCCAACGCTTTCCGCATGTTTACGCCCGATGAGTTGGAAAGCAACAAACTCGACGCTGTTCTCGACCACACTAGTCGCAACTTCCAGTGGGACGAGTATTCGCGAGCCCAGGGCGGTCGCGTCATCGAAATCTTGTCTGAGCACTGCTGTCAAGGATTCATGCAGGGTTATACACTGACCGGTCGTGTCGCGCTGTTTCCCAGCTATGAGTCCTTCCTTGGCATTGTGCATACAATGATGGTGCAGTATGCCAAATTCAACAAGGTAGCGAAACAGGTAAATTGGCGTGGAGACTTGGCTTCGATCAACTATATCGAGACGAGCACCTGGGCACGGCAGGAGCACAACGGGTTCTCCCACCAGAACCCGTCATTCATCGGCGCTGTACTCAACTTAAAGGCCGAAGCAGCAAGAGTAGGTTGTCCAGAGCAAGCCCAGCCCTACAGCTGACTGACACTCGCAGGTCTACCTTCCTCCCGACGCAAACTGCTTCCTCAGTACTGTTAACCACTGCCTACAGTCCAGAGACAAGGTCAACCTCGTCATCGGCTCCAAACAGCTTACGGCGACCTACCTCTCTGTTGAAGCCGCAGCAGAGCATTGCCGCATCGGCGCCAGCACCTGGTCCTTTGCGTCAGTCGACGATGGAGCCAATCCAGATGTTGTCCTAGTCGGCATCGGCGCCGAGGTGACCTTTGAAGTTATCAAGGCAGCAGAGCTACTGCGCGCTCTCGCGCCCGAACTCCGCGTCCGCGTTGTGAATGTCACAGACTTGATGGTACTCCGCGCCGAGGCTAAGCACCCGCACGCTCTGTCCAGACAGGTCTTCATCGAGACGTTCACTGAGGACAGGGCCGTGATCTTCAACTACCACGGCTACGTAACCGAGTTGCAGGGCATGCTGTTTGGACGGCCTGGCTTGCACAGGATGACGGTTGCGGGTTACTCCGAGGAGGGCACTACAACGACGCCGTTCGACATGATGCTCGCCAACTACGTGAGCCGATTTCACGTCGCGATTAAGGCATTGAAGGGTGGTGCCGAGGTGAACGAGAAGGTCAAGGGGAATTTGCTCGAGAATATCAAGAAGATCAAGGCCAAGGAGGACGAGGTGCGAGAGTACATCCAAGAGCACGGGAAGGGTAAGTTACATTCACTAGTTGCGAAATTGGCCACTAACAACATCAGATCCTGACGACCTCTACTACTCTCCCAAGTTCTGAGCTACAGCGCGCTGCCGTGATGGTAACAGTCGATGAATCGAGGGGATAATTAAGGTTCAAGTAGAACATGAAATCCTGAGATTGAATTGGCCAAAATTGCAAAAAGGTAGCCAGCGTGGTGTTACTAGCCTATGTTTTGCCTCGTGGGTGAATCGAACACCCGATCTCCTCATTACTAGTGAGACGCTATACCACTTAGCCAACAAGGCTTGGTTGCAGGAGGCGATTGGGATGCCCTTGTACCGAGTGTGTCGGCAGCAAGGTCGCGCACGCAACACTAATACGCGTAGAAATGGTCGATAGGAATTGAATCAGAATGAAGAAGTCTTCCTGTGCTTTTGGAAAGGCTCCCGAGTAGAGGAGAGACTATCGAGTGAGGGAGGGTGAGTTTGTGACGCGCCAGGGCATGTTGAGCACTCTGGAAAGTTTGCCTTCGCAGTCCGGAAAAGCAACGGGATATACCTAGTGAGAAGCCGGAAGGCAATTATGAGGTGGTGGTTTCTGTGCGCTGAATAACTACTGGGAAACAAAGCTGTCTTGACAAACAAAAGGGGAGTTTACGAGGAGCTGAGATGCAATTCATGAGCCCTCGCCGGCAATCATGTTGTCGGTCCGCCGTCAGATTCAGTCTCCTTCCTCATCCTTCCCGTCTCACAATCGCACGATATGCCTGCCTTCTTTGTCAATGTGCGGTACTTCCTCCCCAACACCATGATCGCGATTTTGCAAGCGAATGCAATAGTGTGGAAGTAGTGCAGACGCCCCACCCCCACCTCGAAATTTCTCCGTCGCAAACAACCCAAAAATCCAACCCCTCAGTCACGCTCAGCCGACAACAGCGACGACGACGACAAAACGACGCTGCGCGCCGGCCAAGAAAGACAACCACAGCAGCCAAACTCCTCCCATACCGATACACGATGGTCTACTACTTTACCTCGACGGTCGTCGATCCGTCCGCCTTCATCTACGTGGGCAAGGACAAGTTTGAGAGTACGTGTCACCCAACTGCCCTCAGACGCCGGCGACATGAGTCACTGATGGGGGGGGTGTGCAAAACGCAGATGAGGAATTGATCAAGTACGGCTGGGAGGAGGACGTCTGGTAAAGATGATCCCCTTTCCATGCAATCCGCGAGGGGGGCGGGGGACCTCACACTGACTTGGCCGCAGGGTACGCAAACCGCCAATTCTCACCCTCACTCTCACTCACTTCTAACCAAAAACCCTCCCGTCACCGCACAGTTTCACGTGGACAAGCTCTCCTCAGCGCACATCTACCTTCGCCTCCCAGACCAAGCTTCCTCTTCCGCCTCGGGCGTCACGCCCATGGCATGGGACGCGATCCCGGAGCCGCTCCTGACCGACCTCGCGCAGCTGACAAAGGCCAACTCCATCGAGGGCAACAAAAAGGACAACGTCACCATCATCTACACGCCGTGGTCCAACCTCAAAAAGGACGGCAGCATGGAGGTCGGCCAGGTCTCGTTCAAGGACCCGCGCAAGGTCAAGAAGATCCTGGTTCCGCAGCGCGAGAACCCCATCGTCAATAGGCTCAACAAGACGCGGGTCGAGAAGAAGCCCGATCTGAAACAGGAGCGGGATGACCGGTTGAAGGAGTTGAGGAAGAGGGATCAGGCCGCTTCGCTTTTGAGGGTACGCCCATCGTCTTCTTTGTTCATCTCTCTCCCTTTTCTTTTCTTGTTTTATGAACTCTGAATTGTTGATTTACAAATGTACTGACTTGAACAACAGAAAAAAGAAGAGGCGCGCATCATGCAGGAACGCAAGGAGAAGAAGTGGCAAAAGGACCACGCCTACGACGAGCTCTTCTCCGAGCACAACATGGAGGAATCGAGCAACCAGAACCGCGACGAGAACTGGGAGGACGACTTCATGTGATTCGGTTTTTGTTCGCCGTGTTTGGCGCCTCTAGATATCCCCCATCAATTCAGTAAAAAGCCAGTCTTTTCCGTCTTCGCTCGCACCAGTCTATCGGATGCTACCGCACACCATCATTTCACATCCAACCTATTATTGAACAGGAAGCGGCCCGAAAATACGTGTCATGTGCTTCATTATGCTCATGCTAACCTATCTTATCTCAATAAAAGGGGGTATTCCGAACCGCCAAACAGTGCGCGCAACGCCCGCAAGTCAGCTACACATGCCAATGCCCATACGACTCCGTCCGATGCCCATAGACTCCATCCTGCGCGAAAGTTCATTATTCTCATCCGAGGCGTACTTTTCGCCCTCGTGCTGTTTTTTCTTGTTCCCCTTGTCGTCCTCCGGCGCCTGCACGAGCACCGGCGCGTCGTCTTCGTCGCCTTCGTCATCTTCGTCTTCCGCCTCGCTGACATCGTCGTCGTCATCTCGTGGGTCCAAGAAGGGCGACGATGGAGGTTCGTCCGTGTCGCCGCCACCATAGTCTTCGCTATCCTTGCTCTCAACCCGGCTCTCGACTATCGCTTCGCCGCCTGGGAGGCCGACTGTGCGCGCCTCGAGCGTCTCGGCGATGTCGAGGAGGAGAATCTCCATCGGACAAATGTACGCAACGCGTTTTCGCTCGCTCCATGCGAGGACGTGTCCGCACACCCTCCCGTGTGCACGTTCGACGACCCAAGCGCCGCTGTCGCCGGGTACGCCCAAAGCTAATCTCTTGCCGCCACCGCTCTGATCGACGGATGTTTCTGGGGCGGCGCTGCTGACTTGGTATGTGTGACTGGGTTTGATGCGTCCTGAGATCTTGACGAGCACAAGGGCCGGTAGAATGAGGCCTGTTTGCAGACCACTCGTACGTGCCATGCAGATGACCTCCGTACCGGGTAATGTCCAAGTCGGTACGATAGTCGTCGGATGGATGTCGAGTGTTTCATGAGAGGGCCGCTTCCTGCTAAGAAGCGAAGAGGGCTTGGTCTTGATTCTCGGAATTGCGTTCTCATCGGGTTGTCTTTCGTCTGTGAACTCGAAGAGAGCCCAGTCGATTTCGTGGATAAGTCCGTTCTGTTTCCTGCGTCTGAGACCACTTGACGCATAAACCTCACCCAACGTAAAGGTTTCCAGGTGCTCCTCGTCCGCCGTCTCGTCCGAAGCAAAGAAGTTCTCGTCGACATCGTCCATTGCGGGTTGCGTGATGATGTAGCCTTCGCCACAGCCCGGCTCCACCCCCGGCATATCACCCGGCTGATCGAATTCCCCCTCCTCCTCGTCGCTCTCTTCCTCGTCTGAAGCCTCGCTCGTGATATCTGTCTCTGAGTACGCTTCCGACTCAGAATCGGAGAATTCGCATGCAAAGTCCTCACCGCCGCTGCTCTCAGCGGGCGATTCTGCGTACCAGTCAAACTTGACCTCTTCGGTCGGCCGAGCCACGCTTCGATGTGTCGGGTCCTGCTCCTTTGCGTGCTTCGCAATTTCTACCGGGTCGTCCAGCATGTGATGCACTGTCATGCCGTACGGCTTATCATCTACCACCACGAGACCGCCCAAGCTGACTGGCGGAAGGTGACGGTCGCCAACCCAAGCGCCGATACTCGCACCATTGCTCGGGTATTCTTGATAGTCGGGGTTGGCCGCTTTCACTCCGCCGTCGTCCTCGTCGTCTGCCGCGCTTGGTTTGATCTCCTCGCCCGACTCTTTCCGTGACCTCAAGACTTGGCCCTTGCACACCTTCAAGCCGAAACCGGATGTTCCGTCAAACAGTTGACCGAGTCTGCGGGTGAGAATGGACTTAACCTTGCTTACCGACGTGCAGACAACCAGAACCGTAGGCTGCGTCTCCTTAGGGGAACTGCCAATCGACTCGAGGGAGATTTCGACCGACTCCTCGCTGTGCTTCCGGTAGAAATGCCGTAATGCCTGGTTGACCTGAGGCATCAAAGTCGTGTTCCACTTGTCGATGGCGTCAGCTGGCAGGGGAATCTGAGGATAGAGGCGAGTCTTGGGAGAGGATGACCTGGCAGGCTTTGGCTCGGCAGCCTGCTCTGTTGGTTTCGCAACCGGCTCCTCGGTCGGTTTCGCTGCAGCCTCCTCGGCATCCTTCTTCGCAAGTTGTCTCTTCTCCTCCTCTGCTGATGGGTAAGGACGTGCAGGGCTCGGGTCCGAGATCGGTGTCTTGATGTCGTAGGTGCGGCGTCGGGTGTCTGGTGGTACCTGGGGGGCAGTCTTGATATCCTTCGAAGGGCCTGAGATGCTTTCCTTGGGAGACTCGGCGATGGGCGAGACTGTCCTCTCGCCGAGATCCAAGCTGAGGCGCTCATCGAGAGCACTGAGACCATCGAGAATACAGCACGCCTCCAGGTAACGGCTTGCCTTGACCTGGACATTGGACAGCAACTCTTCACCAGTAACCTTCCCTTGAAGGCCTTGGTCAACTGCACTCCAACAGGCCTTGACAGCCTTCATGTAGTGAGTTCCGCAACGAATGGAGAGCTGATCGATGACAGCTTCAGAAATCGGTTGGGATGGATCAGAGACCAGGTTCTCAAGCTTGGTCCACAATCCCACGCACAACAAAATCATAGCAAGTGAGTACAGATCGAGAAGACGAGAGTCGGTTTTCTCCGAGATAGGCGATGACGGGGTGGTTCTTGGGTCAAGAGGATGGCGGAATAGCGGAGCAGTCGGGGACTGGGGCTCCAGATCTGAGGGTGCGTCTGGGAACAGATCAAATGACGAGACCATGGGCCGGCGAACGTCAACTTCGCTCACTCCCGTGGTCAAGTCAGGAGTCGCCGTGTTGCAGAAAGAGATGTTCTTATCGATGAGGCTGCCATGGGTGATGCCTCGAGCGTGCAGGTCGAAGACGGTGTTGCAAAGGTTATGAGCAAGACGAAACTTGGCCTCGAGAGCCGGCTCGTAGTCAGGCCTCGAGAGCAGGTTTCCGAGTGTGCAGATGTTGTAGATGGGATTCTGGGTGAAGTTCTCGAACGAGACGGCGTTGAAACTCGGAGGGAACTGGTACACAAGGCCAAGCCGCGAGTGCTCCAGATCCTCAAAGTAACCAAGCAGCCTCGGCAGACCAATCCAAGCTCCGGGCGCTCTCCGTGAATCCTGCTGCAGGCCTGATGACAGCTTCTCAAACCGCGACATTGGGGGCATTATTCCAGTGACTGAGTAGATGGAGTCGAAAGTCGCGAATTCCAGGAGCAGGGGTGCGAAGGGTTGGCGACCAATCTGCTGCGCGAGATCTGCCCATGCCTGCTTGCTCATGAAGACGATATCGCGCGGAGGGTTGTTGTCCCCAGATTCGGTCAGTGGCTCTGCCTGCTGCAATCGAATGTCGGTGAGAGTTGATGGGTCGATCTGTTGAGGTGTCTGCATGCGCGTAGACTCAAAGGCCTTGTTTTCCTCGATAGCAGCTATTGGCTTCTGAAGCCGGGAGCGAGAGCCAGACAACATGGCGGGTGAAGCACGAGTCCTGGAGAGATCGTAGAGAGTGTCGATTGACTGTGTGAGGTCCGCGATGTGGTCCGCGAAGCGCGCCTTGTCCCATACGACAAAGGGGGTCTTCAAGTCGCTCTTTTCTGAGCGAGCGCCTTTCTGCCTGTTGTAGGCCTTCCATAGAGCGTCTACCTCTTCCAAAAGATCCTTGACTGTCGACAAGATGCTGCCAACAATCTCACCGACGCCAGCCTTTGAGAGTGAAGTGTCGATCTCATCGATAGCGGTCTGATTCGGATCTGACCATTCCAAGCCCCAGCTCGTGAAACGGTCCTTTTGAATACGCAGCCTTCGGAACAGTGCCTTGACTTCTGGGTCCTCGGCATGCTGGCTGGGCTCAGTGAAAAAGCTGATCGACTTCTTCGTGTCATTGTACAGGCGGCTTAGGCGGCGCTGCATGGGCTGGAAGCCGCGAGAATAACCAACGCCCTCCATGTTGGCTGTCGAGACGTGGTGATGGGCAGGGACGAAGAGGGATGTCCCTCACCTGGGGCGGGGTGAGACTGCGTCGATGAGCAGTGAGTGAAGTGTGATTGTCTGCTAAGCGGGATATGGGTCTGTTTCTTCAACATCGCCGGGGATATGACATAATCAAGTTGGTTGCGCAGATGAATGAGGCTGAGATGATTTTGCCTCGTTGGCGATAAGAGAGGTCGGAGGTCGGAATCAGCGAAGTGAAGACTCGGGAACGGATCGGCTGGGTTGCGTAGGCGGGGTTCTCTGGTGGTGGTTGACGAATGCAATGGGTGAAATGAAGTAGCAGTGGTCCTGTGAGGGGCCTGGCCGAGAGAGGTACGTATTCTGGACGTCAAATGGTTACGCGGCGGGGATTGCGATATATGACGCTGAGCGGTGGTGTCGAACAGCAAAAAAAAAAAAAAAAAAAAAGAAGATAATCGGCGAGTAGGCCTGAGGGCGTCTGGTTGCGCTTCCTCTTCCTATAATTATTGCCTGTCTTTGTTTTGAATCGAATACCGAAACCAGGTCGAGTTGTTTGTGAAGAAGAGAAACGGGAGAAGATGGTGTTGGAATCGTGGGCGCCTTGGTAGACATGAAGGGATACCAAGAAACACCAAAGGTCCGTTTCTGGCAGGAAGAAGGAATTGGTTATTTCGGTGCCTACGAGACGGATGGTCTTTACCCTTTCCTACGGGCTGGAGTACTCGAACTAGGCTGGGGGTGGCTCCGCCGCCAACTTGCCGGCGCACCGACACGAAGGAAGAGGTCCAAGGTTCAAGGTCGGCCAAGGCCCCATGAGCCTGATGCTGATTGGCTTGAGAAATGCTGGAGCCTGACAAGTGGGTCGCTGCATTGTCGCCATGTCCCGCCGGCGGGTCTTGCTGCCGTACTGGGATAAAGTACGTACCTGGCTTGCTTCTTTTCCCTACCTTACGGCAACTTCACCATTAAGAGCATTCTCTCTTGCATTTTTTACAACGCCACCAATCGAGGGCAAAGAATAAGGTGCGAGACAGGCAAGACAGGAACCTGGAAATTCCATTTCCCCTTGGCCTGTTCTATCCATTCGTACATAGGTAAACATACCAGTGGCTTGTGCACTGGAGACCTCACTTATGCTGGGTAGGTACTAGCTAGGTATCCACACGGTTGCCGATACGACTTCTTCCTCACACTTCCCAAGGTTGGATTATCGCCTCCAGCAGGCTGCTTCTTTCTCGAGGACCCGATTGCTCACGTGCCCTCTTTTGACACCCCCTCTACTTGACTGTACTACTAACCTTGCCCAACTAACATACCTCACCCGGGCAGCAGCCACCGCCGGACTGGGCATCCAATTCAGATGCGTACCCGATTTCCCATTGTCATACCTACCTCAACTCAGGGACGTGAAATCCAGCTCATCTTCTCCATGTTTGATACACCGAATCTTGGTCCTGTCCAGTGGCTGCCAACCCTTACATCAACACCGTCCACCACCGGCGTGTCAGTGTCTGATACGGGATCGACACGACAATCCTCGGGCTGCAGCCGCCAAAAGCACCAATGGCCTTCCCGCGAAGCCTGGCATTGGCTGCTTCTTGATCGCCATTATACATCTTTGTCCCTGAGTAGGTAAGCCGAGGCTCGTCTATTAGCGTCAAAACTCTCCCCGGCTTCCACACACACACACACACACACACACACACAAACACACACGCACACACAAACACACACGCACACACAAGTACTCTCCATGGCACCTGCGGATCGTCCGCACTAAATCCTGTCTCTGGCTTGTCGCCCTTCTCTTCACCGTCCTCTTCTATATAACACTTACTTTAAGGGATCACTTATCGCGGCGTTTGAGCCCGCACCCGTCCGTCATCTATCCTTTAAATGGATTATAGAATTAGTTCGAATCTGTAATAGCTTTCCCCTTCTACCTGCCTGCGGGACCGAAATGTGCCGCTATCACTCGCGGTCCTCCCTTTCCTTAGCGCCTAGGTAGAAACTCGACGAGATCCTTAATACCTCCAAACCTCCTTCTAGACCATCCCAGCGTAAATCCTTCATGTCTCCGCTATGAGCTCATTCAAAGTCAGCTCGCGACTCAAGACCGGCTCCGCTTCTCCTATTAACGGTTTCAACGTTTCTTTGATGGAACTTTGGAACATCGAGTCTCCCCAGTCGTAAAGTTCCAAAACAAGACAAGCACAGTACGCTATCCTCAGACTCTAGCAGTACATGCCCCGTTGTTGTGTGGCACTTCGGGCACGACCGTCTCCTGGTTGCTCTCTCCTCACGCTTCATCCACATTGGCCTCCTCACTTTTTATCTCGCTGCCTAAAAAAACACTAAGACTAGAGCCGCCCACATCATCTCCGACAAACCAACGGCAGAATGCTACCCGGCCTGTCATTTCCTTGCCCATTGAGTCAAGAAACCCTGGAACAACTGCTATATTTCGATTCGAATCTGGTATCAGCAAGGAGCATCCATACTTTTTGTGAATGGCTACTTCAATTCAAGGCCTTGCTCCATCTGGGCCTTGGATCGGGGATTTATAGGAAACGAGCCGTTTTGGAGACAAGATTGCGAGTCCCGCAAGCGATACCAGGGACAAAACATTACAATCTGCCGTGTCTCCGCGTATGCTGTTCCTTGTTTGCCCCACGATCGCAATTTGTGACGGACGAAACCAGAGTTCTTAGTTAAATGCTCTACAAGAGTGGTACTCACATCTAGTCATGGGAAAAAAGCAGAATCTTTGATTCAAAATATTTCCTCGCCTTCCAGTCTGCAGGTACGAGACATCCCCCAAATCTCACGATAATTCTGCTGCCTGTTCGGCTGCCCCAACACCGAATGCGAGCGAACGAATCAACTTCGTCCCTCGGTCCCAATCATATACCAAAAGCATCAACAGCTCAAATAACTTCATGCAACAGAAGCCGATCGAAGACAAGTCTCAAAACACAAGAAGAATCAGCTTCCTTCATTGCACCATTCTGAATCATGGCACGCCTGAATATCGAACCTTTGTAACTCAATAGCTACATCACGTTTCCCTCGTCGATGAACCACAGGGGCACATCAGAAAGGGCTTCACGGAGTCTAGTCTCGGACTAATGCCTGCTTCCGAGACGGTGGCGCTGTGCTCCTGGAAAGAAACTGCGGCCGCATCCTCAGAACGAGGGTATTCGCAAGACGATATGATTTGGATCTCAAAACCTCCCAGGCTCCGACTTCCACGATCCTGCCCCGACAAAAACAAGCTCGCTGCCTCCGATGGATTTGACATGGCCTCGGTCGTCTGCCCCCCCCCCCCCTTCTGGCCATGGACGTAGACGTGTGACGGCGCCAAATGTCATTCCCACCACGTCGTGGGTTCTGACCGCTGAGCCGCTCGAATGCCGGTCAACGCGCCAGAATACGTTCCTCTGCCCGGCAGGTCGACCCTCTGTGTATGTATAATCTCTCGTGGCTCCAATAACCTATCGCCAGTAGCCTCCAGGCTCGAGCAAGACGCTAGATCTGGGCAAAACGCCGTAGAGTCGTCGCCGTGAGTTCCCTGCACTGGACATGCCGCTTCAGGACCTTCGGACTCTAATCCAATCAGCATCGAGAAGAAGCTTCGCAGGATCGGCTTTCATCTCGATGCGTTTTTCATTCAGACTTCTACACTAACGTAATCCCGTCAGATTCCTTTCATTGGAGCTAGCTGCGTAGAGGTGACAAACGGCGGGGTCCGCTCAAAGACGGAGAAAACGAGACTTTCCTCCAGCGGATGGAAAGCGCTTCTTAATGCGAGGGCAATTCGTGTTAATGAGCTCAATTGGTGCGTGGTTGACTTCGTCCCCGTTTCCGCCTCAAGGCCGGGGAAACGTCGTTCAGGTTTGGGATGCAAACAGCACCCCAACTTTTCAAATTATATTGGCGTCTAAAGTGCTTTGCAGAGATGTCGAAGACACATAAGACGGCTCACGCAGTTCTTTCAACGAATCGCTGTACAAACCGTATGATAGCGTCGAGACATCAGCACGGCGTATTGTCTAACGGAGTTTCTTGGTAGGATAGAATATGAAAATAAGATCTTTTGACTCATCCTATAGATGTACAGACATAACACATAACCATACATAAAACGTGAACTCGGACAGGACTGGGCTATCCGATAGTTGTTACATCTTCCCAACGACACATTACGTGTACCAACTCAACTAAACGCCAGCTCAATGCCCCGTCACGTCGCAAGACTACCACTCTCAACCCCCTTCTCATGGTCTTCACCTCAGCTTTCGAAAAAAGAAATCGAATGCTCAACATCTCGCCAATATCAGACTGAAAACAGGCTCGATGTCTTGGGTACAGGGACTTGGTGTGACTTGGAGGTTCTGGGTAGAAATAGAAATCTTCAGGAGTAGTCGACCAAAAGAATTGAGGCGCGATGGTATCTGATACATAAAAGAGTGTGAAGTCGCTGCCATCAAGAGCATACAACGCGGTACTTCGTGTGCTATTACTCGTGCAATCGTCGTGGTCGGTAAGGTATCTAGTAACGACTCACAACTCATCACGCACATGCTGCACAGTCTCCTTGACGGCGTCTGTGACAGCAGAGGCGGCAGATGAGGCGGTGGCCGAAGCAGCACTAGCAAAGCTCGCGGCCTGCGCAGCGCCGGTCTCGTAAGCAGCCTGAAGGCGAGCCACCACGCTCTCGGAGAAGGTAGGCTCCTTGCCGACGAGAAGCTCAGAGATGAGCTTATTGACGTCCTCGTATTGCTGGAAGGCGGCGGCGGTGGCCTGGGCAGCGTACTCGCCGGCACCGCTATACACACTGTCATACCATGCAGTGGGAGTCGGCTTGCCGTAGATCTGAATGCTGACCTGATTCACAACAGCCTCCCATGTATCAGTGACACCCTTCTCGATAGCCTGCGCGGCATCAACTACTTCCTGGACGCCCGCGGAGACTGTGTCGCTGACGATCGATGCAGCAGCCTCGAAGCCATCACTGACAGCTGATGCTACGGCGACGGCCTCCTTCTGCGCCCCCGAAGCAACCGAGTCAGCCGAGCGAGTAGCCACGGATGCGACAGATGACGCGGTGCCAGCAACGTCGGTTGGGGTAGGGGTGGCCGTAGCGTGGCTCAGGGCTGAGCCGGCAGCGGCCAAGAACTCAGAGTAACGAGCGTGAGCAACACCGAGTCCAGCGTAGTAGTTGTACTTGGCCTGCTCGAGGAGTTTGTCGACGGTGGAAGTAGGGGTGGCAGTGGCAAGACCAAGAGCAATCTTTGCGCTTTCGTACTGCTGCTCGGCCCAAAGGCGTCCTTCGTTCAAACGCTGGGAGGCGACCGCCTCAACGCTGGCCCAATCGTAAGAAGGAGAAACCTTGGCTGTGGGTGTTCCGTAGATGCCCTTTGATGCAGCTTTGATAGCCTCATCGAAACGGGAGCTGGCGGACGCCATAGCGGCAGCGTAGACCCCAGAAGCCGAAGACAATACCTTCTCTTGGGCGGGCTTCGGTGTGCCGTAAATCTTCGCCGAAACAGCAGCCTTTGCGGATGAGTACTGCTCAGAAGCCTGGGAGACCGCGTTGGAGTAGGCCTCGTTGGCTCGAGACGAAATGCTCTCAGCATCCACACCTTCATCCAGGATCGGTCCTTTGCTGGACACTGACTGGGCAGCTGCACCCAAGAACGCGGGCTTGACGGATTCGGTCTCGGCAGAAACTGGCTTGTCCTCGACAGAGTTTGAAATGATCTCCTCCTCAATCTTCTCTCCTGGAATTGCATTTTCCTCATCACCGGCGGGGGAAGAGCCTGAGTTGTCAACCATAATGGTCTGGTCCTCACCGGGAAGAACGGTAGAGGCGAGGTCAGGATGCGACTCGGTGCTGGCTGAGCTTCCGGCCACGACACTCGAGGCCCCGCTGGCAACCTGGCTGGCGGCATCGCCGATGGACTCAGACGCAGCGGAAGTAGCACTGGAAAGGCTCTCTGTGAGTCCGCTAGCAGCGCTACTCACAGAACTCGCGGGACCATCAGAGTCGAGATTGCTAGCGGGAGATTCCTTCTCAATGACACTAGCAGCAGACTCGAGAGGATCCTCCTCAGGAGTTGAAGTAGCCGCTGAAGCAGTGGCAGCGGCCTCAGAGGCATGACTCGCTGCTTCTTCGGCAGCTTGGCGGGTTGACTCGCTATCAAAATTGTCGGAGGTGTCATGAGCTGCCAGCTTCCACAGACCAACCTGCTTGAGCCTTGCAAGTTCTTGAGCGGCCGATTGAGCGACCGCCATGCCAGAGTCTTCGATCTCGTTGGATGCCTCGCGAGCTTCCTCGAGACCAGGGTGAGTGATGATGAGCTTCTTCAGATCGCTCATCCACTCAGCGAAGCGGTCCTTCAGCTCGTGGTATTTGGCCCAATCCTTGTATGTGACGCCGTCCATCCACGCCCACTTCATTCCGATCTTCTGGAGTGCCAGATCTCGAATACTGTCTAAAATCTTAAAGTGGCTGTCGGCAGCGTGGGTGATGGCGGCCTCAATCTCAGCCTCGTAGTCATCTTTCCAGGATCGGATCTTCTGGGCAGACTCTTTGATAGCCAGGCCAGCCTTTCGAACGGCAGTGGCCAAATCGTCCTGAGCAGCGTTGGGGGCATCCACCGACTTGTAAACGATCTTGATGATCTGCTTCTGCAAAGCTTCAACCTCGGCCTTGGCGGTTTCCTGCAGCTCAACGACGAGCGCCTTGCCCTTGGTGTGCGCTTTCTCCTTGATGACGCGCTTGGAGATTTCTTCCACCTGATCCTCGATTTCCCGAGCGCCCTCATCAGCAGCTTTGGCGAACTTGTCCTGCCAGCTGCGCAAGTCCTCCTCGACAGTCTCGCGAGCGGTCTTGCGCATGTCGGACTCGTCCTCCGAGGGGAGAGGGGCGACGACCTGTTGGGCCTTATCCTTGGCGTCTTCCGCCATCTGCTGGGCAACTTCGGAAGCATCAGGAATAGGGGTGCTTTGCACTTTGGTGGAGACCTTCGCGCTGGCTACGGAGGAAGCGGACGAGGCGACTGACGATGCGGAGGAGACTGGCTTTGTGAAGGAGGAAGCCTGGGCCGTAGCGCTATCTCACCGTCAATTATGCGACCGCATGTCAGGATTGTGTGGGATTGTGTGTTGTATTCTTACCCCTCGGAGACATTCTCGAGCGATCCCTTGGTTTTATTCTTGTAGCGACCAAGACGCTGTCCAATCCTAGCCAGCTGGGGCTCAACGTTCTCAACATACAAGACGCGGACCTGGGGCCAGACGGTGGCGTCGAGGAAGACGAAAGTCTTGTTCCAACTCCAGTAGGCCGTGGGAATGGCCGTCTCGGTGGTGAACTGAGAAGCGACATCATACCCTTGAGCGGCGTAAGGCTGCACGAATTGATAAGAGGGCAGGAGGACATCGTGGTAAGTCTGCAGGGCGTTGGTGCGCGCGATGTCGTAGTAAGGGCCTACAGCCTCGGACACCTTGGCAACATGGGGGGCAACAGCCTCGTCGTATTTATCCTGGGCCTGCTTCTGGTAGACGGCCAGCTGGGGCTGGATATTCTTATCCCATTGAGCCTGACCATACGCCTGAACCTGTAGAACGCGGGGAGCGCCGTACTTGGTGACGTATGCCTTTGCCGGAACAATTACACGCTCGTTCGCGATGTTGTAGTAGGGCGTCGCCTTCTCGACGTACGGGGCGGCATAGGTCTCGTAATAAGGCTCAACGTGGGGTGATACGGCGTGTTTCAGTTGGAAGTAAGGCTTGCAAATCTTAGGCGAAGTCTCGTCGCATGCATCGAGGGTCGCAGGACAGCGGAAGAGGATCGAAATGATGGAATACCAAGTTAAAATCCTATGAGCAAAAGACGATGTCAGTTGAGGCTATCGTGGATATGGAGCTGGCTGCTCTCAGCTCCATTAAGGTGCATCATCCCCGTGACAACAGTGGGGGTAGTTGAGATGCACAAACAAATGCACGACGTACCTAGCAGCAATGCTGAATGTGCGACCGATGAAGGTCTGGCCCTTCTTGGGGGTTGTTCTTCTCTTCACCACAGCATGTCCATTCATCTTGCCGTTCATCTTGCCATTTGGGGCTTTTGGGTAGCTGTTGGAGTAGCTACTGGAGGCCTCCATGACGGAGGAATGTTTGGTTTGGAAAAACCAGGCGGCTCGCACGGGTATGACGTGACTTGGGTGCTCGTGCTTTGCTTCGGGGCTGCAGAGGCAGAGAGACGCAAGCGGTGCTGGCGATGCACTGGTCTACGCTGCGGTGGTAAAACAAGTGTTAGCAGAGGTTTCGATGGAGAGGAAGAAAAGGACGAGGTCAAGCCGAGGAAGGAATAGAGAGGGAAAAGATTACGGCCAAAGATAAGAGGCCGAAGGGTTGTGCAGGAGGAGGAGGAGCTCCGACGATTTTCAGATGTTCCATTCCCAGCCGAGTCCAGTCCACCACCTCATTCCCAACCCAGTCCCAGTCCTCGACGGGCATGAGCTGCTTGAGGTGAGCTTGGCGAGGCAAAGCTGCAGGGCAGGAGACTTGGGAACCACTCAGATCCATCCTCGACTCGTGGGCTACTCGGGGAAGAAACTTAGAAAGGGTTTGGGAGTTTTTGGGGGCGTTCTCAGGGGAGTTTAGGGGCTGGACTGTGGAGCTAGGAGCTCATGATCTACCTTCAGAATGGCGATGGTTCTGCTTCAGGACGCCGTGCAGGCAAAGAAGGGACGGATCTGCTGAAAGTGAAAGGACAGCTGGCGGGGCGAGTGTGCTTCTGGTGAGGGACGTCGAGCTTGGGGAGGTTTGAAAGAGAAAGAAACTAGATCATGGTGTTGTGATGGAAAAAAAAAGGCAGCTTCTTGTTGTTGGCAGTCGCGCCGTCTCCTTGCGTGACCTCACCTCCCGGGGCCAAGTTTGCTCCCATTACCTACCCAGGGCCTCTCAGACGGGAGCACCAACCTGAATAAGGTAGCTAGACTTGAGCCTTGGTGGGCACACGGACCAGCTTCAGGTTCTCGCTTGGTGGAACTCCCATACAAAAGAGACCTCTCGGTTTGTCTGCTTACCTAAGTGAGACGTTGGCCCTCTAGCGGCATCCTTAGCTTGCCCAGCGTTCTGAGCTACAATATCTCACCAACGTCATCGGCTTCGAGGCGGTTGCTCTCGCCATCCAAACATGCCACCAGCCAACCACACCCCCGCCATCGAGATCAAGAACCAGAATCCGGTATCACGGATTGACGCGTGCCCCCGTCTGGCTCGCGCACTCGTGTTGCTCTGCCTATAGCCGTTGATCTGTTGGACCTGCCAGCTTGCATTCTTCATCGGCGAGCCGCCGTCGCTTCGATGCGCGTTGCCATCCATGCCATGTCGTCGCCATATCTCTCCATCGACCGAGACTGTCAAACCCTGCTGAGGCCCTGGGAGGGAGGCACAGACGCGCTTGAATGATTGGCAGAAAGGACCAGGAAACGAGCCACAACCCCCCGAAACAAACTGACTTGGCTGGACAAGGGATCCAATCAAGTGGGCCTGGAAGACGTCCTAGTAATGCATCATTGCATCGTTGGCACGCAAGTGTGGCTCACCAGTGAAGAGCTTGTGGGTTGCCGTGGTCCCGATGTCGTCGTCGTCGGCATGAATATTTCGACCGCCCCATGTGATGATGATGCTGCTGTACCTGTTATTTCTTGGCAGCTTGCTGGCAGAGGACATAGCTGAATAGGAACCAGGGTTTCCGATTCCCAGCTTATTGGGAGACTTCTGGATTTGCACATCAAGGATGTAGGGCTTCATTATGATTGACATGTGCATGACACCCGCCTAAATAGCGCGGACGTGGACTCGTTGACTGTCACGAGACGCGAACTTCTGAAGGTCGGTAGCTCTCCCAATAGCGCCAATCTCTCATGGCCTTTTTTGGTGTTAAGAGATCAAGATATTGAGCGAGTCAGTTCAACGGTTTCACCCATTCTTCTTGTGGTACTAATCGTGGATTATCTGGGGAAGGGAGATGCGAAAAAGACATCCTAAGTACGAATCCGTGCAGCTGGACACATCTATGTGTCCTACTAACTTGATTGCTCTTGCCATTTTGCTTGCTGCCTCGTTTGCCACTGAGTGAAGATATAAGGTCACGTGCTCTTGTGTCTTCAGGTCCATGCATGATACCTGTAAGGTAGGTAGGTACAAGGTACCTTACCTTAGGTAGGCAGGGCGAGCTCCACTTCCGTTCCCGTCCGGTCTGGACGCGGGGCGGACTTGTGATTTATCCGAACCCTGGGATTCCAGCCCGAGCGAATCTTCCGGACCCTTGCTCGTACTGGACAACGCTGATGCCACTGGACGGGACGGGATTGAGGCACCAGGTGTGGGCCCGTCAGCCGGGGCCCTCGAAATCCAGCCCAGTGCCACTTGGACATGAATCCTCGACTGTCTCTAGCGCAAGGGATCTCGGTTGATTAATTCTCCAAACTATTCTAGAGTGGCTTCGTTCTGCGAGAAGTTGAGTCTGACGATTTCATGATACCCGTTCTGACCACCACTTGGTTTCTTTCACGACCAGACCATCGATCGTCCTCGCTGCTTCGACGACAATCCGCAACTTATCCACATCAGCTTCCCATTTACTCTCCGTCGACGTCGTGTTGAGTCTCGACTTCTTGACAGGTCTTAACTCCAACCCCAACTGACGACGTCGGCACTCCTGATTCTCGCTCGACCTGCTTCTCGACACCAACAGTCGGCCAGATATTTCCATGCGTTCCTAAAGATTTTACTATTCTGCACAGGGCTTCAGTCCCCGCCGCCGCCGACGACGACCCGATCGAGATGGACGACCCCGCGATGGAGCCTCTTATGGCCGCCGATGCCGTCGCACACTCCCGCCGTCGCTTCTCGGCCTCCAAAACCCCATCTTCCGGCCTTGAACTGCTGAAGTCTCGATCACACACCAACGATGCCGGCGCACTCGATCCCGATACCTGCCGCATATGCAGAGGCGAGGCGACCGCCGAGGAACCGCTGTTCTACCCCTGCAAATGCAGTGGAAGTATCAAGTATGTCCACCAGGATTGCTTGATGGAGTGGCTATCGCATTCCCAAAAGAAGCATTGTGAGCTCTGCAAGACCCCCTTCCGCTTCACTAAGCTCTACTCGCCAAAGATGCCCAAGACCCTGCCGGCACACGTTTTCGTCGGCCACATGGCCAAATATCTCTTCCGGAACGTCCTCATCTGGCTGCGCGCTGCCTTGGTCATTAGTGTATGGCTCTGCTGGTTACCCTACTTAATGCGATCCGTCTGGGCGTTCCTGTTCTGGGTCAGCGACGAAGGACTGGGCAGTGGCGCGTTATGGAACAGCTCCAATGCGACTGTTAGCAAAGGCGTATCGGTAGCCTTTTCCGTCGCTTCGTCCAACGTCTGCCCGGCATCGCCCCTCCTCGAACCGACGACCACACCGGCAAACTTGGGTGGAATGCTGAAAGACATGATTCAGGGCCAGGAACTTCCGTTCAGCCGCTCTTTCCACGGCGTCAACATCACTACGAACGACTCGGTGTCGGCTGCTCTCTTGAGAATGCTACTCGGCTCAATCACGACTACTGGATCTGGTAACTCAACCTCGACAGCCGGGGGCAGCGATCCCGTTTTGGACCGCCACCCTTCTCTTCTGAGCGGGGTTCCATGGTTGCGCAACTTGACGAGATATCCCGTCGTTAACCGCACTGTTATTGGCGTCTTGGAGGGCCAGATTATCACAATTCTGGTCATCATCTCCTTTATTTTGGTCATTCTGGTTCGCGATTATGTGGTGCAACAGCAGCCGGAGATCAACATGAGAGCTGCTTTTGCTGCAAATGACAACCCCCAGGCCCAGGGTCAAGCACAAGGCGAACAAGACGACCATCACGACCATGAACACGATCACGATCACGACCACGACCACGGCCTCAACCATGACCATGACCACGACCATGAGGACGACCACTTCATTTTTGGTGACCGAAGAGGACTACATGATAGCGACGATGATGACTTCGAGTCAATGACGGGAGCGCACTACGAGTCCGAGAACGATATGCCTCCCTTGGCATGGGATGACCGAGAACAAACTGCGGAGGACCAGGAGCCTACTCAGCTGCGACCCTCGGGAGGATTCCGCCCGCAGCCTTATGACAGTGCCGAGACCGACTTCGACTTCAACAAACCACTTGAACCATCTGCGAATAAGGATATTCCAACCTCAGTGGCAACCGTGCATGAATACCTCCGCATTTACCGTCAAGCTGGCGGCGATCCTGAAAAGATTCTGAAAATCATCGATGAAGAGGACCTAGATGACACTCTCGGCTATTGGGCAAGGATCACGCGGTCCATGATGGACAAGAGTAACACGGAGTCTGGTGCTGGACAACTCAAGAGGGATGAACCCGGATCTGAGGGCTCCTCTCAGCCTCGAGAACCGCAGTCATCATCGCAGGGCCCTATTCAACTACCTGCGCCTTCCACGCCGCAGTTCTCCTGGCCACCCCCTTCCACGCCCGATAGCAATACCAATGGCGACGCCAAAGGTAAGGGAAAGGAGGTTCGATCGGAAAATGGCCCCGATTTCACTTTCGGTGGCGAGGGCGCAAGCAGCTCTCGCACACCATCTCTCCAAAGTCCACTCCGCCCTCGAGCCGTCTCAGATGGTCCTCAGCGTAACGAAACGATCAACCCCCTCGCGAACAATAGCTGGTCCTTTTCCAACTTGAATACAGAACCGCCTGTGCAGCTCCAAGAGCACACACCCACTCCACGCGCGGCGCCACAATTCCGCCAGTATGATTTCGTAGGCGACGCCATGCCGCCTTTGAGCACTTTTGCCGAGTTCGGCTCTGACAGAGACCCCGGATTCGAACGCATTCATTCATCCCAAGAGAATGACGGCTTTGTTGGTCAAGGCTCTGAGCTGGACCCGCTAGCACCAGGCTTCGTTGGGCCTCGAGAAAATAGCGGTGTGGTCGCGGACATTGTCGATGCCCACGGCGAGATCCAGGAGGCCGACAGTGGACGCGCACCTCAACGTCCACCGCTGCAACGTGGGGTTATGGACCGGGTCGCAGATTTCATGTGGGGCGATATCGAAGTCCGAGAACTTGACATTGGACGCGACGGAGACGAGGCTGCCCATGAACACGACGACAGTAGCGACGATGAAGATTTCGATGACCTGGACGATGACGAGGATGACGTGGAGCAAGATCGAGAAGTAGTCGAAGCCGCCGTTGCTGCCGGACTGGATCCCGAAGCTATCGACGACGCTGAAGACTTTGAGGGCATCATGGAGTTGATTGGCATGCGCGGTCCCATTGCCGGACTGTTCCAAAACGCCATCTTCTGCGTCGTACTCGTCTCTGTTACTATCTTCGTCTGCGTTTTCCTGCCTTACAATCTCGGTCGTGTCAGTGTCTGGGCAGCCATGAACCCCATGCGCCTTGTGCGCATGCTCTTTAGCTTAACCAAGTTCATCCAGGATCTTGCTGTCGGCATCATGGCTGGTCTTTCGAGTCTGGTGCTTCTCGTCAGCTACACCACAGGCCGATTGATGGGCTTTCCGGCTGAAAATGGGGTTGGTGCGCTGTCTACAAAGATGGTTAACATCTTCATCAGCGCTTCCAGCCGAGTCCTCGAAAGTCTCACCAGCGAACTGCCCATTATTTCCACCACCGAGATGCAAAATTTCTCTGCCATTAGTCATGAGGCATTGCTCACTCTCAAGACTTACGTTTCCGGATCACTTGTCTCCATCGGCGACATCCTTGACTCAATCTTCGACCGCGATCTGATTACCAACGGCAAATACGTGGCTTCATTGGCGGCAAACGCAACTGTATGCACCTGGAATGTCGTCCGAGACGTACCCGTCAGCGTTCTCAACCCTGGTTCTTGGGTTATCAGCTTCAGCGTGCCGGAGCCTACAACGTCTGTCAATCCTGCGCTGTCCTACTGGTCGGGAACCGACCGTTTCTGGGCTATCCTCTGCGGATACTTTACTTTCTCGGCCATCAGCGCCCTTTACCTGCGCAGAGGATCTCCATTCTCAACTGGTCAAACTGGTCAGGAGTGGGAGGCCTCACTGATTGACTTGTTGAACCAAGCCAGCGGCGTCATGAAGGTCATTTTGATCATCAGCATTGAAATGTTGATCTTCCCCTTGTACTGCGGCCTCCTTCTGGACGTGGCTCTGCTCCCGCTATTCGAAGATACCACCCTTAAATCCCGCGTCGCGTTCACCATCAACTATCCTTTGACATCGATCTTCGTGCATTGGTTCGTCGGCACCGGGTACATGTTCCACTTTGCGCTTTTCGTCTCCATGTGCCGGAAGATCATGCGCAAAGGTGTTCTGTGTAAGTAAAGCTGCAATCGCGTGGACTAACAGTTGCTGACCATTCCCAGACTTCATCCGCGATCCCGATGACCCTGAGTTCCACCCTGTCCGTGATGTACTGGAACGCAACGTCATGACGCAGCTGCGGAAGATTTTGTTTTCAGCCTTCGTCTACGGAGCCCTGGTCATCATCTGCCTGGGTGGAGTTGTTTGGGGGCTTTCCCTAGCGCTTCCCAACGTTCTGCCAATCCACTACTCGTCCAACGAACCAGTGCTGGAGTTCCCGATTGACCTCCTGTTCTACAACTTCGCTATGCCTCTTGCTGTCAAGTTCTTCAAGCCGAGTGATGGTCTCCATGCTATGTATACTTGGTGGTTTCGCAAGTGTGCCAGAGGGCTTCGACTTACTTGGTTCTTATTCGGCGAAAGACGCATCGATGAGGAGGGCATCCTGGCTCTACGACCTGGCTCCGAGTACGAAGCATTGCCCTGGTGGAGGCGATGGTTCCTCGAAGTTAACAAGCAGTATAACGTCGTGCCAAAAACCTGGGAGGATACCTTTGAAGGTGGTACAGCCAAGCCGATGTCGGCTATCACGAACGACCAAATGGTCCTCTTGAGTCGCAAGAAGGCCTGTCTCGTGGACTCGGGTCAGCTCATTGAAGATGGCTGCTTCGTACGCACGCCCGCATCTGACCAGGTCAAGATACCGAAGGGAAGGCGGGTGTTCATGCCAATCACGGAGGGCAATGCTCGTCTGGATGGCAAAGACGACTCTCCGGACACCGATCTATACTCGACTGAACAGTACCAGCCGGTTTACATCCCTCCACACTTCCGGATCCGAGTCTTCCTCTTCATCATGTTCATCTGGATATTCGCTGCCGTCACTGGCGTCAGCTTCACCATTGTGCCGCTTGTCTTCGGCCGCAAGATGTTCAAGGTTCTTATTCCCGCACACATCCGGACCAACGACATATATGCGTTCAGCATTGGTATTTACATCCTGGGTTCCGCAGCCTACTTCCTTTTTCATGCCCGGTCCATCTACAGGAGGATGTCAGCTTGGGCCTCATCGTCCTTGCAAAGCATTTGGCACAGCGATGCTCCCATGCGTTTTACGCTTGTCGGGATCCAGGCTGCCAGGCTCGTATACGCATACACCATCCTTCTAGTCGTTTTTCCCCTGATACTGACAGCTCTCATGGAGCTGTACTGCCTCATCCCTCTGCATACTTACATGTATCCACCAACGCCGTACATCATCGAGGCCAACAGTGGCGGTCAGTTCAAGGATGGCATCGTCGTACCGAGCCAACACACCGCACGAGTCATTCAGTCTTGGACTCTCGGCCTGCTTTACGTCAAACTCGGCGCTCGTGCAATCACCAGCCTGTACGATGGCACTCGTCTGGCTCAGGCTGTTCGTGCCGTTCTCCGCCGTGGTTGGCTCCAACCTGATGTCCTCGTACTCACCAGGGCCTTCGTCGTGCCTGGTCTCCTAATTGGTGGACTGGCCATATTCGGCCCCCCTTACGTAGTCAGCTGGATGGAGTCTCACGGCGTCCTGGGAACACCCGTCCCGGCGCCCCATGAAATGAAGATGATTTACCGACTGTCGTACCCGGCCGCGGCATTCAGCGCCCTGGCTGCCATGGCGTTTTGGAGTGTTGTTGGCGTCTTCAACAACTGGAAGGCGCGCATCAGAGACGAGGCCTACCTCATTGGAGAGAGGTTACACAACTTTGGAGTGGGAGCTGCCGGTGTCGCCGGCGCTCGTGGGCCCTGGAGGGTCAGGGGCAGGCTGTAATGGGAGATTTAATTATAGACGGGCTCATTCATTCATAGCATGAAGATAGATGAAAATGTGTCAGTGGGCGAACGGCGTCGTTTTTGTAGGTTATGCCGGGCTAGCCAGCCTTATATACTATTATTCTTCTCGCACAAGCATTAATCGACGATCAACATTCAAGTGTGCGCAGGGTGGGCAGCGATTTTACTTACAGCACGTTTCACTCGCAACAACCCGTGTATCCAATATTACAAATCACCTCAGACTACTGTTGAGAATTGTGAAATGGTACGTTTGTTTTGTGACTCATCATGGGGATCCCTAACCTGGACGTCCCAAGCCAACCGGTTTCTTACTTTACGATAAATTCAATCCCTTCATATCCCTCCTCTAATCGACACTTCAGAAGAACATGGCGGCTCCAACAACAGCGGCACACAACGACACCAACAGGCTTCCCATTGCGCCGGGGCTAAAGATGCTTCCAGCCAGGTTGGGCGAAGCGTTAGTGGTTGCGGTAGTCCTCGCGGCCGGAGATGGGGTCCCCGAAGGAGTTTCGCTGCTTGAGCCGCTGTTGAGGAGGGCAGTCAGCGACGGGTCGGAGTCGAAGTCGACCGTGATGGAAGCGTTTTTGCATTCTGAGTGCGTGGGCGCGGTGCCGGTTACGAAGTTGACGGGGGCGCACTGGGAAATTTGTGATGTCAGCTTTGCATACTCGATTGCATGCAATGATCTCGCGACAGATTCCATGATAGTCAAAGGGCCTTTTTTGCCACTTACAGCATAGAGCAATCCGTCGGGCGAATGCGCCACGACGCTCACTATTCCCTTCTTGCCCGCGTACTCGGCCGGGACGGCGATCTGGGGCTCGCAGAAATTGCCGAGACCGGTCTGCAGGACGATGGGGAACACTTGGGTCCAGTTGCCCGAGGCGGTCTGGTCGATGGTGGCGCGGAAGAGCCACCTCGTCTGCGGGTGGCCGTTTTCCATGCCGACGCTGTCGCCGGAGACGTGGAAGTCGGTCGTGGAGGATGAGGATGAGGCGGTGTAGCCGCCGCAGGGGGCGGTGCCTTGTTTGTCGTCGCTGTCGCCGAGCGGTTTGGGGATCGTGAGGGAGAAGTGGGCTGTTGCTTGTGCGGCGAGCAGGAGGAGAGCGAGAAGGCGGGCCATGTTGACGGCTTGGAGAGTTGTTGACAGGCTTGTTGTGTTGTTGTTGGTGAGATAGTTTGGGCGAATCGATGCGCGATGCAATGTCAGTTTGCAGAGTTTGAACAGAAAGCTAGAACCTCGGTAGTGAACACAGAGATTGGGATCTGGCGGCTTAAGAATGAGACGGTTGGTTACTATGTAATGACTGGGGCAACTTGCACAAGGCTAGACTGTCTGGAAGGGGTTTAGGTGTAGGATGGGGGAGCTCCTGAGCTTCGTCCGTTTGGTCTAGGATCATATGTTTACCACCAGACATGTACGAGCGACATAGCCGGGCTGACACATCAACTTCACTCTTAGTTTGTCGGCAGACGAAGTGACAACGAAGGATTCGGGCTACTTTGCAGGCAGCGCTTCGTGTGACGTCCTGAGATATAGTTGAAGGCCTCCATCTCGTCCTTCGCTCATCCTATTCACGGGTTTCAGCACAGAATGACATCTAGGTGCAGTATTCCTGACCGCAGTGGAAGGTGCCTAATAATTGCTGGCGGCAATAGTAGAAGAGATGAATGTATGTAGTAAGGAAAACTTGCTCACTGCAAGATCCCAACTAGCTCGGAGCTTCATGTCGACAGGTGTCACTTACACCGTTGGACATGCAGGCGCGGGGCTATGGTTACCCGGCCGTGTTTGCTCGGGATGATCTTGGGAATTTGACGATTGTATTCATACCTCCTTCTCATTCCCGTGACAAGTAACTTTGGGAAGTTGGAGTTGAACCACAAAATAAGCATGTTGCCGCCTCATGTTCCACCCATCAGGGGGCGCTCTCGAGTGAGAGTTCCCAAGAGCTGATACCGATAGGTATCAGAAGCGGTTGCGGGAGAGAGGTTGATGTGCACTCATGAGCAGGGATATCGGTTTAACCTTAGCCGGGTTAGCTCGCGATGCGCGCAGGGGCTTCGTTGGCTTTAGAGGTTGGGGTTCGGCCAATCACACGATAGGCTTGCAATGTCAGTGAGAGGTTTTGAGCAAATTGTGGCGTTTGCGCGGGTTCGATCTCGGGGTCCCCCCCCCCTCCTCTGGTCGCTTCGTGGAATAAGAAGGCCTTTTGGGTGAGGAGAACTGAATAATCTGCGGTGGTCAGCACGTTCTTTTAAGGCATGGGCTTGGAGGAAGTACCTTGATGAGTTCGTCTTCATTTGCTGGGCTCTAGGCATTGTGAGAAGTATGAAATGAGCCCAGAAGAGATTTGATAGGTTTGAGATGCGGATAGCCGTCGGCTATTGCTGTGAAACGGTTGATGAGATGATGTGTATAAGTGTCAAAGGTGACTGACGGCCATCGGGCCAACTGTTCGGGCGGGACAGGAAGCAAATCACATGAGGAAAAAGACCAAAAAGCGAAAGCGGGGACAAGGTCCGACCTTACTTGTAATGTAAGATCGAGGCTATGCTGAAGTAGCCCGGGAAGTCGCTGTTGAAGACGGACCATTCCTGTCGTTTGAGGAACTTTGGCACATCCCGGCGAGGAGGGATCATCTCACATGAAGCCTCTTCTCTCACACAGACCAAGTACTGTATACAGGTCGGACGCGAGTTAGCCCGCACTGCGCTAACACACCTATGTCCGGTCCCCCAAACTCACGCACTTGCACCGCCGAGCCGCTTTCTTTTTGCTCACAGTACTTTTCACGTTGAAACCTGTCATCGTTGTACGCTGCCCAGAGGCGACAGGTCTTGAACTTGCTCAATCCACCTCATTCCTTCAGATGCTGATCTTTCAAACGCTCGCGCTGCCATGGTTTGAGATCTGAGAGGCGAAGTTCTGTTGCTTGTGTCTGGTTCCAGTGAGGAAATGCCAACGGCTTGATGAGATGACTTTGTGGTTTGGTGGTTCTGTACGACTTGGAGCCTCGGCTTGCCTTTCGACACCGTCATACTCGATATAGCCGACAAGCCCCCCGAAAGCCTGGGCAACTGTATCACCCAAGTGCTGATATCGTTGATTTACCGAATTCGACCACACGCAATATCAACCTACCGACCAACGCGCAAGAGGCTATTCGAGACTCACTTTAGGCCATCGCCATGAGCCACAATCATGGAGGAAGTGGTGGAGGGGGAGGGATGACGATGGGGACGGCGCTCTTTCAAGAAACAAATATCCACCTCGCCCGGTCCTTTTGGTACATCATCGCAGGCAACGTGGGTTTCCTGGGAATCGTCCGCGGCATCAACTACCTCGAAGGCATGAGGAGGTAAGTACACCTCAGCCTCATTCAACCGAAGCTGACCATTGTCACAGATTGAAGAGATGCCGGTCGGAATCAGTACAATTTCCAACTCAACCCTCAAATCGCATGACGCAAGTATGGGCCACCACAACAGCGATCGTCCGCGAGCTTGGCCATCCTCAATTATACATCCCCTTTAAAGGCCTCCGCTGGACCACGCCGCCGCCGCTCGGCCGCGTCCTCGTCTTGCTCGCCTACTGGGCCGTCATCATCTATATGATGGCCAGCGACGCCGTCATCAAAGACGCGTACTTCTGGGAGCGGATCGGCTTCCGCAATGCCTGGGTTACCATTATGCAGATGCCCCTGGTGTACCTCCTCGCGATGAAGGTCAACGTCGTGGGTTTCATCACGGGGACGTCGCATGAACGTCTGAACTGGCTGCATCGCTGGGTGGCGAGGACCATGTTCGTCACGGCAACGATTCATGGGTTCCATTTTTGGACGGAGTGGGTGCGGGCAGATTTCGTCGAGACGCAGCTGCGGATTATGCCGGTTATCAAGTATGGTATTGGGGCTTGGGGCCTCTTGATCTGGACCTTTGTCAGCGGCCTCAAGCCCATTCGCGGAATGGCATACGAGATCTTTGTGCTGCAGCATCTTCTGTCGGCGGCACTGTTCATCTGGCTGGTGTACGTCCACATCCCGGTCTACGCGCGACAGTACCTTTGGTTCACCGTCGCGCTGATCTGCTTCGACCGACTTGCTCGATGGGCGCTGCTTGGGTGGCAGAATACGAGGATCCGTCCGAATAGATCGGCTTGCAAGGGCACGAGGAGGCTCGGCCACGAGGTGCAGGTTAGAGCTGTTGGGTCCTCGACGACGGTCTTGACTATCAAAGACGTGGATTTTTCGTGGAAGGCAGGACAACATCTATACCTCTGGCTCCCCCGAGTCGGGCCATTTGAAGCGCATCCATACACGATCGCCTGCGCGCACCAGGTCCCGGAGACGTGTATCTGCAACAGCATTCAGCTTGTTATCCGCTCACACGGGGGCTTCTCGAAGAGGCTGCACAGGTTCGCGCGGAAGTTGGAACGAGCCGAGAAGAAGGATGCGCTGACGGGCTTTGTGCTGGGACCGTTCGGCGCGCCCCCGCGGTGGGATATCTATGAGACCATGGTGCTGATATCGGCGTCTACCGGAGCATCGTTTACCCTGCCCATCCTGGAGAGTATCGTGCAGAGCCGGAGGAAGATTTGTACGACGAGGATCGAATTTATTCTGATGGCGCGCCAGGGAGAAGAGCTTGAGTTCTACACGCAGCGCTTGCGCGAGTCGATGGACCGGGCACAGCAGGTAGGCATCGAGCTGCAGGTGCACATCGCCATTACGCGATCTGGCAAGTCGAAGGAGGGGGACATATCGACGATACTGTATTCGGACCGCGACACGAGCTTTGGATCGGAGGCACAGCATCGAAGGATTGCGTCTGATAGGTCTGTCAACAGCATACTTTATCAGGAGAAGGGAACGCTGGACTCCGAGAAGGGCGAGGAGGCAGCGTTGACGCCGCGGCGGGGGAGTGGTTCGACGAGCGGCATGTTGAAGGAGTACTATAGCAGGCCGGATATCAAGGATCTAATCAGGGAGCCCGTGGAAGCTGCTGGCGGAGAGACTTCGATTGTTGTCTGTGGCGGGCAGTCTTTGACGAGCTCGGTGAGGAACTGCGTTTCTGCGCTGTCGGATGAGAGGGCTGTTCATAAGGGAACTGGGGCGCAGGGGATTCATCTGTTTGTTGAAGAATACTCGTTTTAATTTGCGAGAAATCATGTAGGAATGCTGTGTTCATCCTCGGTGTTTGGTGGACAAAGTTCATTAGTCTCAGTGGTTATGGAGTTTGCGCACATAATCTCACCCCAACTGCGTTGTGGTGTGTCGAGCAAAGTATAAAGTACGATTGCGCGATAGATTCAAGTCGAGACTACCCGAGCCTCAGAGCATGAAACTTTGAATAAGCCAAACATAACCTGGATTAGAGACTAATTCGCGGCCTCGAGCGATATATTCTCACCTGTGCTTCTCAGTATATCCAGGAAGTCTGATGTGATTTAGAGAAAAGCGGAGTTTTAGAAGCAGCCTCGAGTTTTGATGAGATCCGGTCACATGAGGTTTGAATATGGAGAAAAAAGTCTGGGATAAGGGTGAATAGTCGAGGTGAAGGAGGTGAGTTCAAGGTGTACCAAACGCTCACCGACAATCCACGAGAGAGATTGATCGCGGGGCAGTGGTGAGTGCCCCTCCAAGCCTCACCGGTACCCCTCACGCGGTGTCTGTCGGTGAGAGCCACAATCGGTGAGAAGCCAATAAGACCCCCAATCCCCCAGTGAGTCAGTTGGGCTTGGTCCGCAATTTTTTTTCCTTGCGGCCCGCGGGTGATAACAACCGCCAGAGCCCTCTGCCCAGCGCATCGATCCCTCCCCTTCCTCGCTGCCGAGTCACAATCCTTATGACCAGCGTCGCGCGCTTATTCTTTCCTTCTCCATATTCTTCACTTCGTTTAACCAACGTTTATACCACCTCCCTTCGACGAGGACCTGCTTCGGTCCCAGCCGCACGCTTCCAATCGACCACGCGACCCGTCTTGAACCCGCGCCTACCGCCGTCCCCTTGTCCTCAACTCGTCCCACGACCCCTCTTGGACTTCTCTCCTTACCCCACCGCACAGTTTGCGACCATGGCGACAGAGGCGCAGCTCACGGCTCAGCTGGAGAAGCTCTCCATTGGCAAGCTGGAATCCTTCCCCGGCTGCCACGTCGACGTTAACCCTGTCGACATCTACCGCTCCCACATCACCTCCCTGCTCCACGACGTGACCGGCGTCGACAAGCCCATCATCTACAATGCGCTCCAATGGACGCAAAGCTTGGACAAGGGCGACCTGGTGCTGGCCGTACCTGCTCTTCGAATCAAGGGCAAGAAGCCTGCCGAGCTCTCTGAGGAGTGGCTCGCCAAGGTCAGTTCAGTTTGCTAGCCTCGACGACTGCCTCGCGTTTGTCTGGGATCACAGCTCGGCGTCACCCCGGATTCGACTGACATATACGTGTTTGCAGTTCCCCGAGTCTCCCCTTATCGAGAAGCCTGTTTCTTTCCAGAACGGCTCATTCCTCCAGTTCTGGTTCAAGCCCGGCCCCCTCGCCCAAATCCTGCTTCCCCAGGTGACTCAGCGCGGCAAGGACTTTGGCAAGAACCCCCACAACGGGCTCAAGAACCCCGAAGACCCTTCTCAGGGCAAGAAGAAGATCATTGTCGAATTCTCCTCCCCGAACATTGCGAAGCCCTTCCACGCCGGTCATTTGCGCAGCACCATCATCGGTGGTTTCATCTCTAACCTGTACGATGGTGCCGGCTGGGATGTTACCCGCATCAACTACCTTGGTGACTGGGGTAAGCAGTACGGTCTTCTGGCTTTGGGTTTCGACAGGTTCGGAAGCGAGGAGGCTCTGAAGGCCGACCCTATCAACCACTTGTACGAGGTCTACGTCAAGATCAACGCCGAAATGAGCGCCGAGAAGGACTCGATTACCGCAAAGGAGCAGGCTGGCGAGGACGTCACAGAGCTCAAGAACAACAGCTTGGACGAGCAGGCTCGCAAGTACTTCAAGGCCATGACTGCTGGCGACGCGGCTGCTGTTGCTCAGTGGAAGCGCTTCCGTGACCTCAGCATCGTCCGTTACAAGGAGACATACGCTCGTCTGAACATCCACTTCGACGAGTACTCTGGCGAGAGCCAGGTCGCTGAGGCCGACATGGAAGCCGCTGCCAAGAAGCTCGAGGACATGAAGATCTCCGAGGAGTCTGAAGGCGCTGTCATCATCGACTTCACAAAGCACGTTCCTGGCAAGGCCGGTAAGAGTCTGGAGCGTCCGATCATTCGAAAGAAGGACGGAACTGCCCTATATCTTACCCGGGACATCAGCGAACTGTTGCACCGCGAGAAGAAGTACGGTTTTGATCACATGATCTACGTCGTTGCATCTCAGCAGGACCTGCATCTGAAGCAGCTCTTCAAGATTATTGAGCTGATGGGTTACCCCGAGACTGCTAAGAAGTGCCAGCACATCAACTTCGGTCTTGTTCTCGGAATGAGCACTCGTAAAGGAACAGTCAAGTTCTTGGATGATATCTTGCGCGACGTCGGCGACAAGATGCACGACGTGATGAGGAAGAATGAGTCTAAGTATGCCCAGGTCGAGAACCCCGAGGCAACTGCCGACATTCTTGGCATCAGCAGTGTGATGGTCCAGGACATGAGCGGAAAGAGGTAAGTCGTCCGTACTTCGATTCGGGGGCTGTCAGATGCACTGACACCGGCTAGGATCAACAACTACAAGTTCGACATGGACGCGATGACTTCGTTCGAGGGTGACACGGGACCGTACCTCCAGTATGCGCACGCTCGACTCTGCTCCATCTTCCGCAAGGCTGCCGTCCCTGAGGAGGAGATTGCCAGCGCGGATCTCAGCCTTCTGACCGAGAAGCATGCCATCGAGCTCATCCGCATCCTCAGCCAGTACCCCGATGTGGTCCAGAACACCCTGAGGACACTGGAGCCGACTACCGTGCTTACGTACCTGTTCCGCATGACCCACGTCGTGAGCAGCAGCTACGACCACCTGCGTATTGTGGGCAGCGAGCGCGAGCTCATGAAAGCTCGTCTGGCTCTGTACACTGCATCCAGGACCGTGCTGTACAACGGCATGCGTCTGCTGGGACTCTCACCCGTCGAGAGGATGTAATGCAGCAGTACCGAGAAATTTTCTCGTTTTCGCGAGGAGCAACATTTCGGAAAGGAGTGTTGTACCAGCGGCCGCGAGGCCATAACGAATACCAATGAACGTGGCGAACAGAGCTGCGATAGCAGGCCGGCACAACGGCTGTTAGCCATACGCCACGATGCGGTGCCAGGCTATGGTATCTTGGCGCGCGACTTGGGCCGATGTGGCGCCGTGTAACAAAGAACGTACACGGGTGTAGGACCAAATGCTCTCCGGAGTCCTCGAATCCCCCGTGGCCGCGATGTTTGTCAGGCAGATAGATGGCACGACCCAGTGTAATCGCGCGTGCGGCCATTAGAGTGCTGATTAATCGAAGACAATATCACCAAAAGACTTTTGACATTCAAGTTTGATTGAACGACGTCGTCTGCAAAGACTGCAATGAGATCTCAGCACAGAAATTTGCGCTGCCAAAGCCTCAGTCTCCCAGTAGGGCTGCCTTTCTGCAAAACGTCGCAACGCAGAGCACAGTGGAAGACGGCAAGGCAAAGCGAAGCAAGGCACAGCTCAGCTAATGGTTTAGCCTTAGTCAAGCACAATGGTCGAGAGCGAAAATTTTCCAAATCGAGAAACGCGACGGTGGCGTTTTCGCCCGTCCTCAGGTGAGAAGAGTCTGCCCCGTCATGACTGTCAAAGCAGAAGTGTCCAGTTCTCTGGTGCAAGCCGCGACGCCTACGATGGGCTCTTCCCCTGGTCTTCCCGCAAGTCCCGCCCAACAGCGTCGAAGGCCCAGCCAAGGTTGGCTTGGAGGCTTTGAGTGTCTTGGTGTCTGACGCTCGGTCACTTGCGTGGGGGATTCCATACTGGGCGCCAACAGGGTGATCGTCTCGCTCGGATAACGCTAGGGCGTCCTAATCCTTGCCAACACCGAATCTTGCATATTCCCAAACGCTAGAGATGCGATGGGCTCACGACGGTTCTGAGTGGTTCGCGTTGACGACAGACGGCTCGCACTCGATCTGACGACGCTTGTTGCTCCTCATCTCCGGTTGTATTACCCGGTACCGCCTCCGCGCGCCGTGGCTTGCATTGATCGACAGCTATAATCTACACTTCAAGACTCGATGACTATGTGATGCGATTCTTGCTTTTTCTTGCCAACCACCGAATGGGACATTGTTTGGAGCCATCATTGCCCCCCGAGACTGTCTCGATCGTATGAGGCCGAGCCTCACAGCTTGCCCAGATGCCGAATGTTACAACTCACCAAGCTCCCATTACATGACCACATATTGGCTGGTGCATGACTCCAGCGGGGATGGAGCATCTAGTGGTCTCGGCATCAGCTCCAGCATCAGCAGCGACCGTATCATCATGGCGTGAACTTCCTCTGCCTCGGAGCAGCGCGCAAGCGAGGGAGAGAAACGCCGCCCTAGCGGCAAGATCTTGCCTAGAATACTTCCAAACTAATACCACGAAGTTGCCCGTCTTGCCAATTTTAGGCGATGTATAGTGTGATGCTCCCCTTTCGTACCTTGCTCCAAGGTTTTAGCTGCAAGCTAATCTTCTGCTCGGCACCCTGGCGCGTAGTCTGTGCCGAGACCGGATGAGCCCCGACCTTCGGCACCCACCGCAAAAGCTCTACCTGAGAACGGTGCCTGGGCATATGGTTCGGACGACCAGTGGAAAAGGCCTAGTGGACGAGGATGATCCCTCTCAGTGCCGAGTAGATCATGGTATAGCTGGCATGGCTTGCATGGGCGTGTAATCCTCGCCGAGGTGGGAGATATCGACCTGCCCAGTCTTTTGGCCCCTGTGTTTTGGACCTCCCGCGCATGCTACCCTCAACTCATATTCGTACCGTCCCCTTGGGCCCTTAGGAGCCTAGGTCAAACCCTGCTGACGTCTACGAGAAGGGCTGGCCACTCACACACGCCCTGCAAGGACGGGCGTCGGCCTTTGCTAGCTCTCCGTGAGCTCCCAGAGTGAAGCTCTCGGGCTTGTACTTCCTACCTGACCGTATCTAGAGGCAAACATGTGTGTCTGATGTCGCTTCCACGAAACTCAGTCCCCGATGTCAGAACTCAGCGAACCATATGTCCGGGAACAAGCCAAGCAGACACAAGGGCTGATATGCAAGCGCAACACAACCTCGTTGTGCAAGCCTTTGGGAAGGATTATCCCCCTCACCCGGACCAAGACTCTGGGCCGGCGCCTGCTGTTGGTCGAACGCGGAATAGCGGCCAGGGGAGATGACTCTCTCACCTGGCCCGACCTGGCTTGACATGTTGCCGTCGTCGCGGCCGCCTCCCGCCCAGCTTTTGCACCGATCTTTACAATTCGTAATGGTGGAATGCCTTGCCCTGTGGCGCTTGGGGAATCCGGCGTAGTGTCAACAGGCGGGTCAATCATGTTTCCAGACAAAGGGACCGTTGAGCGTTCTCCGTCGGCCCGCTTGGGCTCCCACGACCAGACGGCTTGAACGTGGCCCTGACTCTTCTTATTAACAGGCCAGAGACACACCGTCCGTCAGGCCCGTGGTCGTGGCTCTTCTCTTTCCTGTTCTTCCTGCAACAGCGGGACGTATTCTTCATTCTTTTCTTCCCTCGACCCTGACGTCGTCGTCGTCTACCCTTTCCTTTCCACATACAAACGTAGACGAACCCTTTACTATTATTGTGTAATTTCTCCAGGCCTGCGAAAATGGCCTTGGGCGTGGTATTCCTCGCCTTTATTCTGTTCTGTGCATGGCGCCTATACTCCGCCATACAGCTGAAGAAGAAGCTTCCTGAGGGAGCGAAGCCTTTACCTGGGCCTCGTGGTAAGTAACCTTGGCAACGATCATCATGTTCATGAAGCTCATCAGTCATAGGCATCCCATTCATTGGTCGTGTACACGATGTGCCAGCCGAGGCGACATGGTTGAAGTTCTATGAGTGGGCCAAGGTCTATGGACCTATTTACCAGCATGAGATCTTTGGATCCGTTCATGTCTGGATCTCTTCGGAGCAGGTCGCTCACGACCTTCTGGGCCGTCGCAATGTCATCTACTCCGACAGGCCCATGATCCCCAACTTGCCCGACAACAGGACTAGTGGCGACTACCTTGCCCTCCTCGGACGTACAGACACATGGAAGCGTCAACGGAGGCTCTGCCATCACCTCATGAACCAGAGCGATAAGCAAGAGCTCCACGCGTACCCGACCCGTGAGCGCGATCGTTTCCTGTACCTCCTCTCCCAGAAGCCCTCCGAGTACCGCGAGTACATCGAGCAGTTCACCAGCCGCACCGTCAGTCGTCTGTCGTGGGGTACGGCTCACCCGTCCCGTGTTCTGCGCAAGACCACCTTCGGTCTGCTCGAGACGATCTCCCCCTCCGGTGCTTTGCCCAACATCGTCTCGTTCCTGATGCACGTTCCTGCTGTACTTTCTCCTTGGAAGAAGAAGGAAGCAGCTCGCCATGAACTCGAGTCGAAGCAGTTCAAGAGCAACATCGATTTCGTCGTCGATCAGGTCGAGAAGGGTACCGCCGCGCCAAGCTTCATCAGCACTTTCATCAATGAGGGTCTCGGTGATGAGAAGGAGAAGGGCAAGTGGGGTGATCTCATGGAAGCGAGCAACGTCGTCGGTCTTATGGCCATCGCCGGCGCCCTGACGATTGGCAGCCCCATCCAGAGCTTCCTTCTCGCGATGTGCCACTATCCTGAGTGGCAAACCAGGCTGCAACGCGAAATCGACGAGGCCTGCGAAGGCAGATGCCCACAGTGGTCAGATCGCGAGAAGCTGCCCATGTTGAGAGCCGTTGTCAAGGAGGTTATTCGTTGGAGACCCCCTGTTCCCACTGGTATGTGCACCCTAATGCGAGAATTGGGGTTCGTTTTAGGTTCGTTTCTCACAATTGACGTGCAGGCATCCCCCACGCTGTGGAGAAGGATGATGTTTACAACGGGTACTTCATCCCTGCTGGTGCCACGATCCATGCCCTTGAGTGGTGAGTCTAATAATCCTTCCATGCCAAGAAAATCTTCTGACGAGATCTAGGGGTATTACCCGCGATGAGTCCGTGTACCCGGATCCCGAGACCTTCAACCCCGATCGCTGGCTGCAGCCCTCGTACCCCACCTACAAAGAGCCTCTAACCCGCTTTCCCAACCTCGACGGCTTCAGCCAGTTTGGTTTTGGTCGCAGAACATGCCAGGGCGTCCCGATCGTCGATCAGGACCTCTTCCTCACCATGGGCGGCATGGCTTGGGCTCTCAACATCCAGAAGAAGCGCAACGCCGACGGCAGCGAGGTGCCGGTGCACTGGAACGACTATACCCCCCTCTTGATCGCCAAGCCTGCATTTTTCGAGTTTGATGCCTTTGTCCGCACGCCTGAGAAGGCCGACATGATGAAGGCTATGTTCGACGCCGCCAAGGAAGAAGAGGAGCACGAGGAGAAGATGATGAAGATGGGCATGCCTGACATTGACGTGCAGCCGAAGAAGAAGGCTGCGAGGTCATCCGTCATCTTCAATCTTAGACAGAGAAAGGAGGAAGGCGAGAGGGAGAAGGAGTACCGGGAGCACGAGAGAGACATTCCCGGGTGCCCGGGGCGGTGGGCGACAGAGAGTGATGTAGAGTCGTCGAACGAGAAGGGCTACGTTGACGATGACAGCTGTTCTGGCCGGTCATCGCCGACGATGCTGCCGTAGATTGACGTGTGTGGGGTGATGAAGCTTGCATCAGAATGGGCGCTGGACGGAGTGAAAGTGGGCCGTTTGGTTCCATATCAGGATTCCTTTTGCTGCTTTCCTTCAAAAGATGCCGAGGCTGCTTAAGAAGCTGCTAATTTGGAGTCTAGATTGTGACGGACATGGATATATACCTTCTACGATGTATGAATATAGAACATGAATCTTATCAATTCAATCAAGCATGATACAATTATTTTGTCCGAGTGTCTTGTCTTCTCCCTAGTGATACTTGGCTTCCCTCGATACGACAAGCAGGTGTGCAAAACGGTCCGCGTCGAAGTCCTTCGCTCCTCCAAACGCCATACTCAAGGGGTCGATTTGACAGTCTAGGAGAAGACAAAGTCCCACCTCTATCTCACAAGCACAGAACAACACAAAACAACACAACGCAACAAACACGAAAATACCGACCCAGCTATGTCTAGGGAAACGACAAAGAGACACGAGACTTCGTTCGCTCTACGATGAGCTGTCTTCGGTATCGCCTCTGAAGAAGCAAAGAAGCTGCTTCGAAAGCCTTTGTTTGCTTAACAGCTAACTCGGCGTATTCTACGTGCCTTTTTCTAGCTTCAAGCGTAATATACGCAAATTTCCGCGCATTTAAAAATCCGATGCGAAGTTGCAGCATTTTTCATCCTATGAGTTTCTCATATTCGACGTAGATCTAATTAACCTAATTAGAAATAATGAGTAAACTTACGCTAGGCATGCTCTCGCTAATTGGTTGCATAATGCCTTGATGTCGGCGAGGGCTTCTGAAATTGGGGAAGTCGACTTGAGGGCCGGCTCTAGCCATTCCATGTCCAAAACTTTAGTGGAGTCTTTGAAGGCTCGTCGAAGTTTTCGAAAGTCCTTTCGGAGGAGGCCTCGAAGCTCAGTTCGATGGACATCGATGATCTCGTTGAAGCTCTTGTATGGGTTGTAATATTTGACAGTGTCTTGGTCGTGGTGGTGGTGGTAGTGCTCGCGGGAACGTCTCAATAACCACGGTCGGAGGAACGACCCCACGGAAGAAGGATTGTTCCGGGCCCGATGGGTATCACGTGACCCGGTGGGCGTCGCTGGGCGTCGGTGGGCGCTGACGATGCCTGAAGGCATCACGACATGAGGGAAAGGGCGCCCGCGTCGAGACTACTACGAAGTGTGTACTAGAGAAAAAATACAAGAACTACGCAAAACCAAAACCGAAACAGTGATATGACGTCTCCTTCCAGTTGGTAGTAGCCACCGCGCACCACTTGTATGCAATGATTGGATGCCGGCGTCGTTCTCGGGCGCGTGTTTCCGGGATGTGTGCGGTGGCGCGTTCAACACCATGTGCGTAAGTTCGTCCCTCTGCGCGGTGCTGATATTCGGGCTCTGGTTCACGGCCGGAGGCGTCGAGGCGAGGGTGAAGGCTTTTGCGACGCTCTTTGGCTTCTGGTCCGGCACCGCCATCAGTCTTTCGCCTGCTTGCATTTCGAGAGTGTGCAGGATTGAGGTCTATGGCAAGTCGAACGGCATGGCTTATTCTATTGCTAGCTTTGGCGCTCTTGTCGGTATACCCATCGCTGGCCCATTTCATCCCAGAGTTCAAAAGGCGTGTGGAGCCAGACTCTCAAGGTTCCCTGTCATATTTCCGGAAGGGTAGCTCGGTAGTATCTGATTATCATGGTAAGGCGTAGTCAGGCTGGAGACTTCTCATTTACATCATTCCTCAACGACTCGTTTTCTAGCCCCTTTTCGCGAAACAACTAACCACTACAACCATCGTTATGGATGTCCTTACTTTGCCAAGACGTTCCTTCAAATTACGCTTCCTCGTCCCATTTTCTAGATTCTTCAAACGGTTCCCTCAACTTCCGCCAGAAATTCAAAGAATGGTGTGGACAGAGTTTTATCTAACCCCGCGATACTTTATTGCAAATTAGGCAGAGTGGTTCGACAAATTCAGGCACGATCAAGACGACAGCAAGGTTGCCGAGAACTAAAAGGTCTGCAGCATAAAAGATGACTGCGATGAACATGATCCAGTAGCTGATGATGTCTCTGTACATCTTGAAGAACACCGCGGTTGGGAACTTGAGCCCATCAACTCAAAAACGAAATACTACGACACTATCGATAACACGATCGACCAGATGTCTAGCAATGTCGCAAAGGGCCTTCGACTAAGGCTTCAGCTCCCTGTATGGACATTTCCTACGGAAGGTCATCTTGGCTTCTGGTCCAACACATCATCTCACGGGAGAGCTACAGAGGATCCTGTTGTTAACTTGGAGTCAAACTTCTTCTACATCCGAAGGAGGAGCTGGCCTCGCCCAAAGGCAATTCAGGGCAAGCAATACCTCGAATGGATGCGTAGTATCCGCAATCTCATACTCGACACTGAGATTAACCTGGACACAGGATCCGATGATGAAGTAAAACGTGAGATTGCCAAGGGATTTACAGAAGAGAACTTATGGCTGTGGAAAATGAGGCACCACCTACCGAATCTTAAAGTTGTAAGACGTGCGCTCACAGATAAGGCACCACAACTTCTGAAAGAATGGGCGTACTTTCAAACGAGGTATCTGCTTCGCGAGGCTCACGTACAAAACGAGCAATGGCAGAACAGTCGACACGAGATTGCGACGGACAATTGCTGGCGTCCCGGAATGTGCTCGCCAAAAGAACCTCAATGGAGACCATTCATGGACTTGTTGCTGGGTAGCGGTGCTATGATTGGCTGTGTGACTCTAAATGGTCTCACACCGGAAGACGATGAGGTTTTAGGCAGTAGGAAGCTTTTTGGGGCTATGGAAATCCCAAGTGAGATTATTTAGGACTGAGATAATAACGCAGTTAGGGTTAATGTTGAATAAGGACTAAATCTTAGTCTGCTTCTTAGTAGCTAAAAGCTAGCTAATATTCCTCAAAACAAATACTAAAGACTTATTAATTACTAAGCTAGTAGTTACTAGAAAAGTATTATAAGTAGTACTTAAGGTATCAAATCGACCCTACGGACTTTGCAGACTTATGCGGAGAGTATATAACCTGCTTTAGATCTTAGATAATTATATCCTTAATATACTATTATTTAACTATATACTATACGACTTAAAAGTATCTTCCGGGGCCCTCAATTTCATAGCTGCGACACAACTTATATAAACTATGAAAGCGGATTATTATATTTATATAAAGTAGTATTAGTGTTTCTAAACAATGCGGTCCCGGAACACACATAAGACTACTTAATCCACGAAATTATTTTCGCGTCGCTTGTATGTAGTTCAACATGTAGGCGTTGTCGCTTATAACTTTCTTAGCTTCATTATCTCCGTTCTATACTCCTACCGGCCTAATTACTTGCAGCAGCCGTTATCGTAATGGGTGCCGCACTCGCGACGGCACTCGTAGCCTGCACTGTGATACCTGACGCAGTCGAAGATCCTGATCCCGATCCTCCACCCTTGACCACGGTGGCCCGGACAACTTGCCCAAGCGTGTTGAAGACGATGTTCACTAAGGAGCTAAGCGGCTCGTACTTGTAAGTCTTCTGCACCAACCCATTGCCGAGGTCTTTCTGAGAGCCGGTGAAGGTCATGTTCTGCTGGTAGTTGCCAATAATGCTGCTCAAAGCATTTGATCCAGCGTTCGTAACTTCTTGGACAATGTTCCCGAGGTTATCGATGAGGAAGTTGATCTTTGTGTCTCCGTTCACGATCGAACCGAGGAGTCCATCAACGGCACCGATAACGTCGTCTACGACATCTCCCACAGTTTCAAGAAGGTTGATAAGCAGGGGGTTGAGGTCCAGAGATGCCAGGGTGCGGTTTACGATGTCAACGAGGTTGCCGAGGCGAATCACCAGCTCAAGTTCCGCCTCAACATCGACAATAGTGATATTGACCTTCTCGATACCGACTTGGACACCAGCGTTGATGGTCACAAGCTTAGCTACCTCGGCAGCAAGGTTGATCTCGGCGTTGAGATTATCAACGTCAAGCTCGATGCGGCCAACGGAAAGTTCGGGAACCTTGAGGTAGACGTCTGCTGGAGGCGTCTTTGTGGGAGCAGTAGTAGTACCACCGCCGCCACCGCCGCCGTTTGATCTGGTGGCTTGTGCGACTGTCGAGGTTGGCGTGGCAGCAGAGCCAGTATCTTGAGGTGCCGAAGACGGCTGCTCAGCTGGTATGGTTGCTTCCACGGTATCGGTTGCGGTCTGAGTCTGCGCAGCAACGAGCGAGACCAAGAGCGCCAGGAAAAGTGAGAGAACGGAATACCTCATCTTGACTGAGGTGACTGTCAGAAAGAACGAGCGGAGGAATGAGTGACGACAACACCAGTTGAGTGAAACGAGCTGGTGAGCTTTGGAAAGCTCCAGTCGCGGCGACAGGGCCACGGGGAGATATAAGCCGGCGTCGTCCTGAGCAGAATCAAGGATGCCATTTTACCTCATCAGCATCCCCTGTTCCTCATGGAGTCACTCATGCACCCACACACACACACCTTAGCAGGGCTGAGCCTCCACGGTCCCATATCTAGGGCGAATATTGGCAACGGTCCCGAAAAGGCGGTGCTGGTAGCTACACTACTCCTCCTCCGGGGTTTCACTTGTTAGCGCGAGCAGGGTCTCACTGTTAACGTGACCTTTCTACCCTGGTGCTGGCATAAACAGTGGCTCCCTTGCGAAGCTGATAAGTGAAACCCCGGAGGAAAGAGTAGTGTACGCTAGGCTCCGGCAGCCCCCCTTTCCAACGTGTAGTTCATCATACATGCCGAGACAACCTGCAAGCCCCCGCGCCGATGGGCTGAACGTCTTCCCTGAAAGCACAAAGGTCGAGTGAAATTGCCGTACCCAATGCATGTTAAATCGACGATCTGGGCCTTTCGCCCTTGAGCGAACCAGTCGGGGGGTTTCGCTTGGACGGGGAACCGAATGTGGGCTTGACGTGTGAGCTGACTGATGCAGAATCTTAGCTTGCGGCTGTATTAATGTAGTCTCGATGTGATGCTTGCCGGCTTTAGGACGAATACCTCGTCGTCAGATCTGGGCCTTACAGCAGCCCCTCTCCCTAGACGAGTTGGTAGACCATACATCTATCCGGCAGTCCCCGCCTCCATCGAGACGGCAAAGCTTGCTCGTCCGCGGCTCACTACCTAGTCGTCTCAAACTCTCTCAACGGCCTGCTGTGGCCTGCTGTGCCATCTATTCATTCCTTTTGACTCGATCAGCTCTTTACCATGACTCCTTTTGTTCGCAGGGCTTTGGCCTTGCTTGCCACTCTTTCCACTCTCACACTCGCTCAAGATGAGCCAAAGGGCGATGGCTACGTTGGATACCATCTCGAACGCCGTGGCGATAATGAGTCTGCGGTTTACGAGACGGACAACACCAAGACCGGCATCGACACCCTCAGCCCGATTCCGGATGTGTACCTCAATGCTTCTGTCTCGGTTGGCGAGATCAGCATCGAGGTGCAAAACATCACTGCCAAGGTCAATCTCGACGCGAAAGTGCTGAACCTGTTGCACTTCCAAGCCGGCGTTGACGCAAGCATCGACCGCGTCAAGCTGGGCATCTACAACGTCTCGGCCAAGATCGAGCTCGAGGCCCGCCTGGAGAACGTCGTCAAGATGATTGACGATGTCTTGACCAGCATCGACCTGAATCCCATCATTGCGAAGCTGGGCGACACGGTCGGCGACATCGTCAACAAGACAACCGACGTCATCACAGACCCCGTCGAGAGCGATGCTGCCTCTGTCGCGAAGCGAGACTTGACGTATCGCCTCGAGAACAACATTCTGTACTCGGTCAACGACTTCTCCGGTCGCACGCACACCAACCGTGTGCTGGCGCAAAATGGATCCATGTTCGACGTCTACCTAAACAACAACGGCGACGAAACGGGACGACGGGTGGTGGGATACTACAGCCGCGATATGACGTTCAGCGGCCACAACAAGACCATCTCGATTGATGGGCAGGTGAAGGAGTTTGAGATGCAGTACATCTATGCGCCGTATCCGGGCCTAGAGGCGTTCACCAACATCTACATGGACACGACCGGCAAAGTCGTCAAAACGAAGATCGTGGCTGAGGCGGAGGGAGGGGGCACGGCTACCATTAGCAACGACGACGAGTCGGAGCTGAGGGCATAGGCATAGGATGAATTGAAGTCAGTTACAGGGCTCTTCGTGCTGCCAATCGAAATTGGGCCTTCCCCTTGCCAACGACATCATAAGACCAACGCAATTGTAGGCGTTGAATTGCCGTTTAGATTGGTGAAGCATGCTAGTCTGGATCGTTCGATTGGAAACGGGGAGCCGCTTGTGATGGAACGCGGTCAAAGCTGCGCAGTGGGCGCAATCACATCACAATTGCACATCAACGATGGGAATAATCTGATGTTCAAAGTCTTTATTCTTCAATCCTCCGTGATGGCTCTGATATGGCCCCCAACAGCCATGCTGCCATCTTCACTCTTAACAGCGTCGTTCTTCTTAGTCCAGGCACAGGAACAATTCCTCCGCAAAGTGTGACGCTCAGAGTTCACGGTTTAGGGCCGAACGGGCGGATCATCCAGCTAATTCCGCAGATGGTCCACGCACGACTCACTGAGAGAGCCGTCCACGGGCTTTTTGTGCTGGATATGAAAGTCGTGACGGGGTTGTGAACTTGAATGCGACTCTCCCCCGCTGCGGGTCAAAGTATCAAGAGCACCACGATAACTTACGGATACCGCAGCGTCGCACCCGTTGGAAACTTGGATCGGCCTTGCGACTGCAACGTGGGCGACTCCGAGAGCTCGGGTCGGTTACACCAAAACGCTGAACCGTCTCAACGACCTTCTATCGACCGTTAGTGGTTGCTCGAATTGTGAGTGATCTCGGCAGAACTCGCGGCGCCTGCGCCTCTGGTTTGTTCACGTCGATGATTTGCTCTCCTCTGTATCCGCCGCGTGGTGGTGAAATGCTTTCTTTTTTTCTTCTTTTTTTTATCGAAAAAGCCGACCCCTGATCGAGGAGATTATCGCCATTAGGATCTCGTGGCCTGCCACCCTCTCCTCCTCGCCATGCACGGCAATTCGTCCGACCAGATCTCGATAGATTCTGGATCTGGATCCCATGTAGCGTTGGCAGATGCAGGAATCAAGGCAGAGGAAGTTTGGCCTGTTTCACACGTACGACTTTGCTCAATCCACGAGTGCCGCTTTCTTTCTCAGTATTCGGCGCCCCCTTAAACCTCTTTGTTACAACCGCAAGCAGCGCCGTATTGCAATGGGCGGGCTGCGCGCGGCGCAATATTGGGCTGCATACGGGTTAGAGGCGTAAGGAGAACTGAACTAATTAGTGGCTGAAAAATGGTGCCACTGGCTCCAACTCAAGCGGTGATAATTCTCGAAGGGGATCACACGATTAGTATCATGTCGCGCCGCTAGCCTCTCACGCAAAGAAATCTTCGGGCTCAGACACGACTTATTGAAAGGCGGTATTGCGCTTGAGTCTGCACTGGCTAGTACCTAAAAGCATCCATGAAGTGCGACCAAACTCACAGACGGGACCTCGATGGATGAGACTCATTCGGACAGGACACGTCACGTTTCTCTGACCTCGTATCGAACAGGCGGGTGGTTGTCACCGTTCTCCACAGACTCCTTTCCCTTGACTTTGGCATCCTTCCAGTTTCTCTTGGCTGCCGGGACTTTGCGTCCATGGGATGCTGGCTGACGTGGAGAGGCCAACCTCGGAACCCTGCTGTGATTCTCACGGGAGCAGGTTCGTGGTTCTTTCGGGATCTCCAAGGTCTCATGCTGAGGAATTATTCGCTGTTCCGGCCGTCCGTGGTGCGGCTCCTGCGAGCTCTGCCGAGCAAGTCTCTCTGCAAACAACATTGAACTTACACGTTCAGGAACCATCGGGTGTTGGTCGTTCCTGGAGCGAACTTTCATTCTGAGCTCTTCGTCTTGAGAACTTTGCGGAAAGACATGTGGTTCTGCCTGGATCGTCTGGCTCATGTAGGGATTTTAAGATATCCGTGGTATCATGTATTCGTCTCGGTCAGGGTTTGCCGCAGCGATTCTAGCCGCCTCCTCGAGGTGCCATCGGCCCCTTTCCATATTCGACTTTGCTTTTGAACTTTCGCCCTTCTCATCGTATTGAGTTACCGTTACCTTCGGCGTAGAAGTAGCAAGAGCTTCCTGCTCAGCCTCACCTTCCTCAACTCGAACTTCAGCGTACGAGGACGGGGGTGTATCGTGACCGAAGATCTTGTTTGCGACGAGAACCAGCTGATACACAAACCACGTCAGCCAGATGTTAGCCTTACGTCCGAAGCTTATGTATGGATCGTAATCGATCATAGCCTTGCGCCACTCCGTCGAGCCTCGAATGGTGTGTGCTGAGTATATGGGCGTGTAAAGCTCATATTTGCTGGGCAAATGTCCTCCGGAGTAGTACCACCATCGCAAGAAAGCAATGAGGGAAAACAAAATCGCCAGTATGATGCTGATGGCGACAAAACTCGCCGCGGGAATCGGATGCTGTTGCTCGAAGGAGAACATGCCAACCAGAGAACCAAAGCCAATGCCGAGCAACGTGCTCAGCAGGAAAAGAAAGATAGCCGTCATGCGTAGATTCATCAACTCCGAATCATACTGCAGAATAGCATCTTCTTCCGGAGTAGACATGATGAATAAGTATGGAAGTGGTGTGAGATGAAGACCGAGCGACACAAGAATCAGCTCTTTGAATTGATGGGCTTGAGTGGTAGTTCCTGCTAACTTGCGGATGCGGTAGCTTCAGCGGAATGTGAGGGTAAAGATATATCTCTGTGTGATATGTTAATACTGACGAAACCATTATAATCTCCCTGCTTCTTCCATATTCTATCACACTGACATACGGTAGTCGTCTTGTTTCAACCTTTTCAGATTGATTGGCAATATTGAGCCGCCCAATCATTGATGAAATCCGTTTAGCTCAATAGCTGAGCCTTCGCATATCTCGTGAATCCTCTACATATCTCACTGGCTGGATGCATCAGGCCTCTTTCAAATTCTGTATCGTCGATGATTATGTCTTGATGTGAGGCGAGCTCATCGATCGTGACTCAGGGAAACTTCGTTCCATGGGTTTCGACATAAGCAAGCCGAAACCGACAGTTCATCTCATAACTTTCAAGTCCACAAAGAACTAAGACCTTTAGAACTTCTTCATGGTGTCTGATCGGCTGTAAATTGATCATTACCTGACCCACGGATTGTCTTTAGGTGTGAAGAACTGAATTGCTCACGCTTAACAATTGATTTGTGACATGGATCGTCGTTACATAGCCCACGGATCTCACGCGGTTACGGCAGGAAAAGGCAAGTAGACTCAAAGTATTGAAGTGAGTCACTTGTCACCATTTGGAATATTATATTATCTACTTCGGCACTTTTTGGGCGTAGAATCTAGTAAATCTAAATAACAAACCAAACCCAGCACCACATGATCCGCGGTCGCCTGAGTTTGAAGCTAAATCAAGGAAGTTGTCCGAATTGATTTGTGAAAGACAGGTCCGTAGCGTCAATGAAAGTGACAAAGCCAATGTGGTTTCGGAGTGCCACATCTTCCGACATTGCTGGGGACATTCTGAATGATGCAAAATGACAGCGGTATGGGAGATGAAGCATAGCGATCATGCATGCTTGCCATTGGATGCTTAAGTAAGATGATGCTCATAGATCGTGCTTCGATTGGAGCAACCCAGAGTGCATATGCATATGCATATGCATGAAAACTATCAATGACCGTAAACGCCCTGCTGAATCGACGACAAGAACTTTCTTACACCCTTCATCTCTGGACTCCACCACTACTTCTGGTTCTCCGGGGTCCCATCCCCCAGCTCTGCTATGGGGGTCGGCGGACCCTTCGGCGCTGCAGGAGGAGGAGGGTGGTGCTCGACGCCATCCAACTCGCTGACAGGATGCAGTTCTGGCGGGGGCACAGTGTACGACATCTGCTTTGCGTGGTAGCCCTGGCCGCCAAGAGACTTCATATTATTATCGGCATACGTCGACATGCGACTGTCATCAACGACGGGCGATGCCATCTGTTTCGTACCGTGATGCGGTGAATACAGCGGGGAAGAGGGTGTGTACGACGAATGAACAGCTGTGGTGGCGTACGAATCTATGCAAGTCAGTGGCGCTCCTCCAGAGTTTTGGATTTGGATGAGCTTACCACGTGCCGCCGGGTCGTAAGGAATAGGGCTACGTGACGGCTCGTAAGCGGCAGGGCTGTGTGGTGTCGACGCGAAGCCCATCTCGGGACGGCCGGCCTGGGTCGCGGCCTCCCACTTTGGCTGACGTCTCTCATTGCGCTTCCTAGCATGCCATCCACATCTCCAGATGACGGCAATGATAAGACCGACGGCCACAGCAGCTCCGATGGCGATACCTACGATGGCACCAGTACCGAGACCACCCCCGCGAGACCCGCCAGATCCGCTGGCCGGAGTCGATGATGCCGACGGAGATGGTGGCGAGATTTTGTTGGCAAAGAATGCCCTGTTGGTGGCGTCTTTGCTCAGTTTCGCCGGGACGAGGTTGTCCTTTGGGCAGAGACCGTCTGTTGCTGAGCACGGGTTCGAAGCGCAACATCCGATGAAGGGAAACGTGCTGAGTCCTTCGTTTTTGCAAGTGTACCAATCCTTGTCGCCTGCGTCGTTGTCGCAGTCTTGCGCCTTGATATTGGCGTAGGCGTCGAGACTGAAGGACGATACGACCAGGTCTTTTGTCGGGCACTTTCCGCCGTTGTTGCAAGGATTTGAATTGCAGCATCCGATGAACTCAGTTGCGTTGTCGGCGCAGATGTAAAACGTTCCGCCTCGAGGGCAGCTCAAGTCCGCCATGTCTGGTTGATCGCTTACGAGGTCCCTGGTAGTTATCGATGGGTTTGGTGTCGTCATTCAACCGATGGAATCTGAGGATGTGCCTCCCATTTAGGTGTTAAGAAAGATTCTCAAGTGGCAGACTTGATGGCGCTGGAATGAATGCTTGATTGTCAATCAAGACATTCGATTGAGATGTATATAAACATAATCGAGGTTGGTTCCACGATTGGAATGCGAACCAAGCCACCCCAGTCAGGTCAGCTTGGCCTACCAGGGCTGTAATTTGGCAACTCGGTCTAACAATGGGGCGTTGCTTCGGCAGCTCGCAAAAACCAGGTCAGATCTCTGCAGGCAGAACAATTATCAACGTCGCCGCTGATGGTGCAGGGCGAAGGATGTGCCAATGATGCACTCATTTCTCCACTGCCTCTCTTTGGGGTCCTTTGGAGTCTTGGAGTCGGCTGGGTTTGGTTAGCATCTGCGTTTGCGAGCATGCTCGATCTGCGCATCAAAGAAACCGAGGACGGCCAAGAGTTCAGTTCGCCGACTGTGGAAATCGTAAAACGTATTGTATCATATTTCAATAGCCCCCGAAGCTGTCACAGAAAACGAGTTTGGCGTTTCGGGTATGCAACAGCGTGTTTGCCTCTTTGGCGATACCTGGCGAGAGGGAGGGTTGGGAGCCGACGAGACAGATCATCGCGGGAGACGGGCTCTGACGAGAGCTCGCTGGTGAGACCAACCTTGATGCAGAATGCGTTCATTGTATTCGGGCTTTGTAAACCATCAGAGCAAACGCTGCTCCGAGGAACTTTCGTCTGTACGGCCAATGCCCTCCTCTCGAGTTGCCGGCGCCGTTGATTGTTAAGTTGCCGAAGTCCCGCCATGCAGCTTGGGGTTGCAGGATCAGCTGCGGAGTTCTTGGCCGCTCAGCTCCGGATTCTGAAATACAGTAAGCCCAGCTTTGTTTGCCAAGCAGCTCTAAAAATAAGGCACGAGCAAGTTTGTCATCGCCGCATTTGGGACGAGACGTCCACTTTGCATCCCTTCTTGCTGACAGTGCTGACAGGATTTCGAATTACAGGAAGCGAGCACACACTGTTTGGCTGCAAGATTGTCGTGGCCTTTCTCCAGGTGGGTGTGTTGCGTTTTACGTACTCAGGTTGGTTGCTGTTGAATGTTGACCAACGTGCATGTGATTGCATGGGGAAATGAAATCGCACGCAATTGTTCAGGCAGCGCAAACAGATCCAGATCGATCGTATGATATATAACTCGGCAATTTCGCGCCCTTGCTGTGTTTCTGTCCGACCCCCTTGCTCTGCGTCTGTGCAAATCCAACCTGGACTGTTTGTTCCGGTGATGTGAAATCATTGTCGTGTTCTTGTGAAGAAGACCAGATGCCAGCATTGAGGGAGGAAAGAAATTACGTTCCATTAGAATTTGACTGCGCCATACATACATCGCATTCCGGGTTGCATCACCAGGCTAGCGTGGGCTCGCCACCTGGCTGCAATCATCGGACTGACTAACTCCTGTCGTGTTTCCCTTCCCACGGAGTTGAGAAAATTCGGCTGATCTAAGTCCTCTGGTTGTGGGGAGCACCAGTCTGATTACTGACGAATCGTCCGAGAAGCCTGGCAGGCCGCAGGATGGTAAGAAGAAAACGACCCGAGAAGGACTAGCACTTGAGTAGAGGTTTCAAAGACTCGGATTAAGACGATGCACTGTACACCACGTCATCTCCGACAACAGGCGGTCGAAGCGGATTTGCGGAATTGAATTGACTCTCACCCAAGAACTGTTGGCAGATCATCAAGGACAGCGTCGGCCTTGACCGAAAAGCCAAGCCGTCGAGGTGAATCGCGAATCATCAACTCCTGCCTCGCAAGGCGTGGAGATCGTGAACACTGGCCACACGACCCGCATGAGAAACATCGACAAGATTGCCGGATCGGGGTCCTTCATCCAGGATCGGCCTGGAGGAGCCGTTTTGGCAGACTGCGGGGACCGAAACTCTCGGCTCGGGCCACGAACACGTAATGAAGCAGATTCGGCTGCAGCCCGGGGTGGTGTTGCCTTTCCCGGGCCACTTGGGACGGCCGCGTCGCCCTTAGAATGAGCTCGGCCGGTGATGAGCTGATGCCGTAACGGAGGGGAGCAGGTTTTCGCCGATAGGGTTTCATGCGATGGCCAAGATGACGGCCCTCCCAGGCTCCAGGACCGCTCGGTGGCCCGGTCCCCGACGAAGGATCGGGATGATTTGCCGAATCTTGAGCATCCACCCCGGATCCCGGATCCCGAATCCTGATGTGAAGCTTCCGTGGGGACCGTTCGTCGGTAAACGAAGCGCCGATTTGCCAAGGGTGCGGTTCCCCTGTGGACTTGAGGCGACGGCAGTCCCTCCTGAACTTCGAGCACAGCATGAGACGGAAGCAGCTGTAGCACCAAACTTTGCTTACTTGATCTTCTTACTACTTCCACATCATGGCACTCAGCCTGCTATTTTCGTTCGTAGATGCTCAAAGTTGACTCCTGAACTACTCGCCGCCGGCCAGCGACATTACTACTGGAGTCCGGTCTGCAATACGGTCTAATCTGCGGACGTGGCATTGATCCTCTAGGACGACGTTGAGACCCGTGGCGTCGCCATGTCCTGTCGTTGACCGGCAACCTCGACGTTGATTCCACGATGTGGTGAACCGCGCCGGAATGTGGAGGTCAACCCCCGGGACACCCCGGCTCTCCATGGGCCTTGGGACCATCGTAGTCCTCCCGTCGGCTTCTGCATTCGTCGGATAGCGAGAGGAAGCGCGAGTAAGGTGTACAAGCTAGCGATTCCAGGAGAAGGATCGCGCCGAACGGAAAGGCGACCGGCGCTGCTCGAGACCATGTCCAAGGGAATAGCCCAATGATGTCTTTGGCGAGTGGAAGGAAGCTTCACGACCGAGCAAAAAGGGGGGGAGACCGTCGCGGTGGAACAGTCCGCCTTGGCCTGCGACCGGGGCTTCGGTCCGGGCGGTTGAGTCGAAATAACTCTCCTATCCTTCGTTTGAGCTTTTTGGACGGCGCCAAAGGGGCCGGCGCGCTAATTCAGGGACGATCAAAGAAACACGAATAGGAATGGACTCGTGGCGTACCACTCGGCTCTCGCCTTTTGGTGCGGGAAGCGATGCGTTGGGTTGGTTCCCAAGGTGGCCGCACGCTAGCGACCGAAATGGTGTTGTTTCACGGACGTCCGGTGCGCACGTCCAAGGTCCGGCGGTCTCTCCACGGGCCTCCGGTGCGACGAACTGCCTCGCCTGAAGTCAAGTCGATCTCAAGTCGTGATGGGAAACAATAGATCAACATGTCAAGATGTCGTACTTAAGACCTGGGATACAACCCTCCCAGTCAGGTCTCGAAACACGCCTTAGAACTCAATCACTCACTCACTCACTCACTCACTCACTCACTCTCACTCGACTTCCTCGGTCTTCTCGACGACAGCTTCAAGCCTCCAATAACCACAATCTTCAACAAGTTCATTCAAAATGCCTGGCCTTACCACCGATTCCAAGGGTTCCAAGTACGACGCCATTCCGGGTCCCCTGGGTATCGCGTCTGCTTCCCTTGAGGGCAAGGTCGCCCTCGTTACCGGTGCCGGTAAGTCCATCTGATTTCCTCTAGAGGGGGTTTGCACACTCCGGGAGAGCCGCGGCCCTGTATCGGCAGACTTCAGTCATAGCTCGGGGTTGCATACTGGGGTCTTGGTTCGTCTGACCTGAAAGTTCAATGCACTAATCTGGGACGCAAATAGGCCGTGGCATTGGTCGCGAGATGGCTATGGAGCTCGGCCGTCGTGGTGCGAAGGTCATCGTCAACTACGCCAACAGCGCCGAGACCGCCGAGGAGGTCGTTCAGGCCATCAAGAAGTCCGGCTCCGACGCCGCCTCCATCAAGGCCAACGTCTCCGACGTCGATCAGATTGTCAACATGTTCGCCGAGGCCAAGAAGATCTTCGGCAAGCTCGACATCGTCTGCTCCAACTCCGGTGTTGTTTCCTTCGGCCACGTCAAGGACGTCACCCCCGAGGAGTTTGACCGTGTCTTCAGCATCAACACCCGTGGCCAGTTCTTCGTCGCTCGTGAGGCCTACAAGAACCTCGAGGTCGGTGGCCGTCTCATCCTGATGGGCTCCATCACCGGCCAGGCCAAGGGTGTCCCCAAGCACGCCGTCTACTCCGGATCCAAGGGTACCATTGAGACCTTCGTCCGCTGCATGGCCATTGGTAAGCCTTACTCCAGATCCTGTCATTGAAGCCTTGTTCCAGGTCACTAACAACTTCTCACTAGACTTTGGTGACAAGAAGATCACTGTCAACGCTGTCGCCCCTGGTGGTATCAAGACCGACATGTACCGTGACGTCTGCCGCGAGTATATCCCCAACGGTGCCGAGCTCGATGACGAAGGTGTCGATGAGTTCGCCGCTGGCTGGTCCCCTATGCACCGTGTCGGTCTCCCGATTGACATTGCCCGTGTTGTCTGCTTCCTGGCTTCCCAGGACGGTGAGTGGATTAACGGCAAGGTCCTCGGCATCGACGGTGCTGCTTGTATGTAAATTAGCTCGACTTTATTCGGGCATGGAGTTAAAGCTCGACAGAGCTGGTAAAGGCAAATTGGATCAATTGTAAATCTTAGAAGCAGATATGGGTTATAATGATAAAGACATTTGCCCCATTTAATTATCTTGACTATTCCTACAGAGGCAGACCAACCTCAATACTGCCTCTGCTGACAAATACTTGGTGACAGACTAAAAAGCCCAAAATGTGATAAGCCAGGCGCTTTTGCCTACGGTCGAGGCGGAAGTCAATGATCCTGATCTTCAATACCTGGTCGGGTTCCGTCACCTGCTGAACATGCACACTTCATACACGCGCAACCATGTGAAAGGCATTGAAGACCATCATACACTTTTTTTTTATTCGGAACTCTGCGTACGAGGGAAGGAAACGTCGTATAGACAACCAAGTAATGTCACAAATTTACAGCATCCGTGTGGCAGATGCAGTCGCGTTGACTCCACTGTACACGATGCTAAACGGGATGGTTTCGGCGGTGTCGTAGTCCTCAACCTTGGAAGCATCACCAAAGACGCGGAGAGACCTGACGACAAACTTGTACTGGCCGGCAGGAGCGTAGGTACCGTCATCGAGCTGACCGTCCCAGTTGATCGAGAAGGGGATGCGGGAGTTGTACAGTGCAGGGCCAGATCCGGGCTGACCGAGGGTCTTGGTGCCGAACACCTCCTTGGTGATGTTGGGAGGGGAGCTGGTGAGGGGGACGACATCGGCGCGGATGAGCGCGGAGCCGAACGCCATGGTGATGTCGAGGACGGGGAAAACCGCGTCGGTCTCGTTTGCGGTTCCCGGGGGAGGGAGGACGTATGTGTAGTTGGAGGGGACCTGCTCGTACTCACCGGCATCCGCGCTCTCGGAGGTGGTCATCACAATATGGTCGAGAGTGACGTGGCTGCGGAGGCTGCCGCCGATGCCCTGGTAGGGCAGACTGATGCTGGAGCCGTCGGTGCCGTTGAGAGCGATGTAGCCGGACCAGACCGGCAGACGCTCGGCGACGAGGCCGACGGGGGGAGTGGGGGTTACGAGAACCGTAGCCTCACCACCGGCGGGGACGGAGACCTTGGGCTCGCTGAAGGCCAGGGTGGCGTAGTCGTCGGTGAGTTCGTTGGGGAAGAAGGCGGGGAAGAGGTCACCGGCAGCTGCGAAAGTGTAGGCGGTGGCGGCACCGATGTTGCTGAGCTCGTAGGTGATCTCCTCGGAACCGGTGTTCTTGATGGTGAAGTTCAGCTCGGGAATGAAGTTTTCGGTGTCGTTGAAAGAAAGGCCGGAGGCGCTGAGGATCACGGTGGAGTGAGCAGCGTCGTAGGCCTGGACGAGACCAGATCCCTGCTGAGAAACGGGGGCGAGGAGCTTGCTGGGGCCGGTGCCGTAGTTGAACTTGACGGGGTTGGCGTGGGCAGAGAGGATGTTCTGGATGGTGGCGGGGTCGAGAGTCTTACGAACCTCGGCGATCAAGGCGACGATGCCGGCAGTCTGGGGGCAAGCCATGGAAGTACCGGAAAGAACGGCGTAGCTGCCGAGGGCACGGGGGTAAGTGCTGAGGACGCTACCTCCGACGGCGCCGAACTGGGGCTTCATGAGACCGTCAAAGTTGGGACCCCAAGAACTGAAGCTGGAGACGGAGCCACCGGTAGCGGTGTTGTTAGCCTCGAAGAGGAACTGCTCGGCCGTGTAAGGGTCGGCCATGTGAAGGGTGACCTCCTGTCCGGCAGCAAGAGCCTCGAGCCAAATAGCGGCCTCAACAGGCGTGGCCATACCAGCAGCCAGGATCTGATCAACATCTTTGACGGAAAGACCGCTAGCGCCGGGAGCGTTGTTGTACACCATGAGGTACTTGGCACCCTTGGCGGCGGCATTCTCAGCCTTGTCGACGAAGGTGCAATTTCCCCGCTTGACGAGCACGATCTTGCCGCTCAGGTCAGGAGTGTCATCGGGGTAAGCGTCGCAACCGAGGGCCACGGTGGAGTTGGAGTCGGTGGTGACGGTCCAGAGCGGGAGATTGACTCCGGCCCAGGCTTGGGGCTCGCCGGGAGCGTAGAAGAAATTCTTGGAGGTTCCATTGGCGATGGTATAAGACGACTCTATCATGACGGAAGGGTTGATGACGTTGTCGAAGGAGGCGACGGCAGTGACGCGCCTACCGCTGGCGGCGGTAGAGGAGTAGAAGATACCCTGGTCACCAGAGTTCCCGGCAGAGACGGTGCAAGGAACACCGGCCTCGACGATTCTGGAAACGGTGGCGGCCCAAGCCTCGTCGGCCCAACCGGAAGGACCTCCGATGGAAGAAGTGATGATGTCGCTGCCATCCTCGTAGGCGCGGATGAAGGCGGCGATGAGGATATCGTTGGCGGCTTCACCCTCGCAACCAAAGACCTGGGTTGAAGTGTTGTCAGTACAAGGGTTTCTGTCCAGCATTTGCGACTCAGGTACACAAGGTCCCTCGGCTTCAGAAGGCGAGCCTCGGATGTACGCCCGCCGAATTTCCGTCTAGGAACCAATGATACGAATGAATGTTACTCACCCTGTACGCGCCGAGAGTGACACCGGGGGCAGTACCGATGATACCGAAGGGGTTGCTCTGAGCGGCAATGATGCCAGCAACGTGGGTTCCGTGACCACCACAGTCCATAGGGTCAGCGTCGGGAGAGTGCTCATTGTAGCCGGTGTAGGCGTCGCCGACCAAGTCGGTTCCGTAGCTCACCAGGCAGCCGGGGCCAAAGCAGCCGCCGAGAGCAGGGTGCAGGTAGTCAATGCCGGTGTCGATGACGGCGACCTTGAGACCCTTGCCAGTAAAACCCTCGGCGTGGAGCTTGTCAACGCCAGTCATGACGTGTGTGCTGAAGGTGTCTTTGCCCTCCTCTCGCTTCTTCAAGTCAATGTAGTCGCGGCCGGACTTGCCCGTCCATACGACCTCGGGCTTGGGGATACTGTAGGTTCGGACGGGGTACATGGCCTTGACGGAAGGCAGTTGTGCCATCTTGGCAGCCTTCTCATCGGCGCTTTCGACGTTCTTGAAGCGGATCGAAGCACCCTTGAACATAGAGGAGGTCATGTTCATGCGGGTGATGGCATCGACCTTGGCCTCGGCGTAGAAGTCAGAGGCATCCTAACGTATGTCTCAGTAACAAGTCATGGTAAGTAGGTGCAGGAGAAGCTGGCAACTAACCTGTCCGTCCTCCAATTCGACGATAAAGGCACCTGGAACGGTCTTGGGGGAGTCCGTCCTTCCCTGGACGGCGGAAGCCGCCGCGAGCAGCGGCAGCAAGAGACTGCTACGAACCATGGTGCCTGATTAACGAATGACCTGAGTAACGAATGACGTGAGTAACGAGTGACCTGAAGGAAACCGAAGCTGGAGGAGTGAAGAGGCAACTTTTACGAGAACAGCGCGCCCGGGGGCGCAACTTTTATAACTTCACCTAGACAGTGTCGTATCGAAGAACAAGCTTCGGCGGGGGGTCAGTCCCGCAAGACCTTGGCAGGACGGTCCTCACCGGCGAGCGCGGGAAGACCGGCCCTGTGGTTGACGCTATGAAATGATGGGGGGTCCGGACGCTTGCCCGGCGAGGCAGGTGGACAGGCAGTGACGGACAACGGCGGAGGGAGCAGTGCGAGCGAGCGAGCGAGCGAGCGATTGCAAAGGCGTGGTGGGCACTGGACAGTGGTGGCACGCGTTGGTGTCCGGGGTATTCAGACAGGGATGGATGGGATCATGGACAAGGGGGGGCCCCAACTGTCAACATGGAGATCCCAAGCCGAGGCGACGGCCGAGCCGTAACATGAGAAATTGCAGGGACCGTATGCAGTCTGCGGTGCTTGGCGACGAAATGCGACCGCGAAGAAAAGGAGCGCCGACGATCGATCGGCGTACTAACGATGCTTTCTGAGCTGCCTGAATGAGGCTCCTAACTGGTGAAGGGAAGCATGATTCATTAGTTAGCCCCTATTATTGGAGCATTTGTGCGCAGATGGCCTTCCTATCCGGGCAAGGGTCTCCGCTTGTCGTTGGTGACTGTCGAGAGAGTTGATGGAGGGGGTTCCTGAACTTCCTGGTCAACAGTCAACCCGAATCTTGGTGGGCCCGGAATTGCCTCTGCTTCGGGGAGACGGCTTGAGTGCGATTGGCAGATGCATCGTGCGGGAGATCGGAATGGGCTCGTTGGAGATCTCTGGGCATCAAGCCAGCAGCGCTGTGCAGTGTGCACAGTCTTGATCATGCCCGTCGACCGTTGAAAGGCTCGAAGAGGCGATTGTATTGTTGCCGATGGCAAAAGGACACTAAGCCAACTTCCATAGATGACAGCTCGATGTGGACACTGAATGTCACTAGACATTTGTTGGACAAAGTGAGGTGTCTGCGGCCCGAGATGGCAACCGTTGCTCGAAGAGAGGTCGCGAGACGCAGGTCTGCTCCTAGCAAGGTTCAGGGACAGCATTCAACTGCAAACTCGTTGCACCTGATAAACGTGAGACCACACACCGGTGACACCAGATTCTCGATTTCCTCAGGATGTCTTGCAGCTTGCAGCCCCAAGCCAAGAGGCCAAGATAACTTGACTGCCGTGGTAGCAGTGCATCGCGGTCGCGTACCTGAATCCCCTTGTGTTGTGTGGAGCACAGCGTAACACGGCAGCGTCCACGCGGGGATGGGCATCCCAGCCGTGATGTGAGTTCGCGCGATTGCGTTGAATGTTGTTCCTGGCACGTCAAAGTCGGACCTCTCAAAGTTCAGACGAACGATGGGTGAACCTGAATCGAATCAATCGATAAACTTCAACAAGGTTCTTGTTCCGAGGCAGGACGGCCGCGACGATTGAATTGGGCTGGAGTTCCGAGAGGACCTTTTGCTACTTCGCTGCTAATTAGCGCCTATTCTTCCGCATCAATATGAATAGACTTCCTCCGCATGGCCCAGACGCAAATGTGGCAGACGCGATGGCGGGGACGAGCAGCTCGAGGAGGGCTGAAGAGGGGCTGTCATCCCATCACCCAAGAACTCCCCGTCCGCCTGGACCTTCACAGTTCAGGCTTCGTCCGACTCACCTGCCGAAAAGTCGATAACGCGATGGACGGATGGCTAACCCTGGTCTCAGCCCGGACACAAGGGCTCACGGGATGCGGGAGGAAGTCCTGCAGAGCAACGCCGTATGGGTTGGGTGTGATATCACCTCAATCTCGAAGAGTGGTGAATAAGGTGACGGGAATGTCTGATTACCGAGAGCCTGAGACAGGACAACAGAGGCCCAAGGCAGGAGCCAGAGATGCGGCGCAGCATGATGTTCGACTTCAAAGTTCGGAGAGGATACATGCGGGACCTTGCGACCAGAGGTGGAGTTTGCATCCTGGAATAGCAAACTTGGAGTCTTGGCCCATTCAAACTGATACTGATACGCACGGAGTCCCGGACCACTGCACTGTCTAACGATGGCACCTTTTTCTGAAATAAGCCAGAAGAGGTCCGAGGATCATGTCCCTGTCCACTGCTAGGGCGATCTAGGTAAGTTCGGGGACTCGTATCGTTGCTCACGCCTTGAGGGAATTCGAAGAACTCTCGATATGCAGGTCCGACGCTTCATTAGCAAACCAATGGGTGATTCATTTACGTTTATGAGCAACGCGAAATATTCAATGAGAAGGGTTTTGGAAGGTCATTAAACCCTCACCGCAACCCTAGAAACACATTAACCTTAATTTGGGGTCACCGGTCACTGACTCTCGGTTCCTGGGATGCCCTTGGTCATTGGAATTCGTCGACTCCCAACCCTCCGACTGTTCTCATCTAAAGGAATTGGCTCGCGTTAATTGCAATCAACCTTTTTATGCCCCTTAACCGCGCTTCCGCGGAGCACCCGAAGATCCTGGTAAGGAAATTTGGTGTCAGTCTGGTGCAAATCTTTCTCGACTTCCTGTCGTGATTCTCGCGTGAGTGATGATTGTGTCTCGTGCCACGGACGTTTGCAAACACAGACATCTTAGAGATCTTAGTACTTTCGTTTGCTGCAAACAAATATGAACCTCGGGGGGCAAGTAAAGTCGATCATCGCCTCCACGTCGCAAATGCTGCAATCTTCAACCGCCCCTGGATCGGATTGACGCGGCCTCATGTGACAGTGACACGTTCGCTCAACCCGATGGATAATACATACGGAGTTATGCCTTGCAGATGCCACCGTCGTAACCCGCATTCTGGGCCCGACCGGTAGCAAATGCTCCGCCGGTTCTGACGACATGGGGCCGTACCATACATAATGCTGTCTTAGTCTATCATGCAAATAGTTCTCTCGCGACCTCATATGAGTTGATGTACTCAATGCCGTCCTTCCTCCAGGTATCGTCCTCCACGTAGCTCTTGCTTGCTTTCAGAACCAGGTTCTTGGGTGCGGTGAGATCATACTTGGGCCAGTAAGGCAGCAGACTGTCCCTCTTTGTCACATTTGCGGGCTTTGCGTTTGGATCCAAGTGGTTGACGAACCGAACGTAGGCTTGTCCGATGCCCCGAGCCAGTTCCACGTGGCTGTCGTACTCCGGCGAGGGACCCAACAAACCAGTGATATTCTGGAAGCTGAAGGCGACATTGTCAAAGTGCTGAACACCGTCAATCTCCGTTCTGTTCCACAGCCTCTGGTCTTTCGCGGTCCAGCACCCGGTTGTTCGGGTGAGGTTCTCCACCGGCACGGTGCAGTAGGCAAGATCTTGGACCTGGGGTCCGGTCGGACCGCCGCTTTCAAGACTTGCGGCACGGCATAGACCGTCGTCTCTGCCGTCGTAGCTGAAGAGGTGATAGCCGATGGACTGAGCCCCGGCGCTCTCGCCCCAAATTGTGGCCCGATCTGGATCCCCTCCAAATGCTACGTTTTATGAAATCAGCATTCACTCTGATAAGTAAGTCTTGTTCGAATTTTCCCGCACCGGCAATGTTCTCCTGGATCCACCTCAAAGCCAGTCGCTGGTCGAGCAGACCAGCGTTACTGGAGCCCTCGGCAAGAAGCTGCGCTGTCTGCAGGAAGCCGTACATATTGAGACGGTAGTTCATCGCGACGCTGATGATGGGTTCTCCCATCTCTTGGCTGACTTTGACTGTGCCAGAAAGGTTGTACTGCGGGTCGGCCTACAGATGTCATGTTAGCCTTGTGCATTGTAAGTAGACACAGCCGTCATACGATTGATCCTGCGAACAAACCACCTCCATAGATCCAAACAAGCACCGGCAGTGGTTTCTCGGGCTTTCCGGCGGGACGGACGACGTTCAGAGTCAGGCAATCTTTCGGCATGTTAAAAGTTCCCGCCATACTGCATACAGCTGTATCCTTGCTGAGTTGCATCCCGAACTTTGTCGAAAGAGGTATTGAGACTCTGAGGCCAGCGGTATCTGAGTTCACCGATAGGAGGTTGGGCAAACGGGATACCCAGAAACGCACCTTGCTCCCACTCGGCCAAGTGCCGGCCCTTGTAAGTGCCGTTCAACACTTTAGCGGTAGGCTCTTGTGCGGCAACAGCCCTGAGGCATGCCAGAACGGCAGAGGCCAAGTAACAAAATCAAGCCATGGAAACGAACTTGTATGCACTGCTTTGCCCAGCGGCTCATCTTACACTCATATCATCATCGTTCTCATTGTATACCCTCGAAGTGCAGCTGCATCTACCGCGCTGTCATCGCCTAAACGGCTGGGATGCATCAAAGGTCCCCGGCTTGATTGGAGGAAAATCAATACAAGCCATCACTACCTCATGGCCCTGAATACCCAGAAGTTATATTATCAATGTAACTAACCTTGTTTGCTTACTCAACCTTCTAATTGCTGAAATAAGTACTTAGGCATAGGGACTTTAGCATACTCTATGCTTATAAATCAATGTTTGATTTATCGGTATATCATCAAGCATGGACAACTCTAATATATAGGATTAGCTCTGTATAAGGACCTAAGTAGCCCCTCCTTAGGTAGTAGAACAACAGCAAGCAACTCTAACTCAATACACTCATCATAACTACGCTTGCTGCAGCAGGGCCTCTGCACTCAAGAGGAGACCCGAGGAAGTCGGACGGAAGAATTGATGCCATTCAGGGTGACATTGAAGTCGGGTCTTGCGAGGACCCGAAATGAGTAAGCGCTGTTAACAGTGAGCTGTTGTTCGACATACATGATGTTATTTTCGCGAGCATAAAGCCATGCTTGGTGGTCGCAAGCATGGAGATTTCATGGGACAAGGTGAGATTTGGGTGAAATTGAGTGGTAAAGGTGAGACTCACAATGAGATTCTTATGAGTGAGGCACCGTGTGCTGCTATATACAAGCACTGCTGGCTGATACGGTGGGTCGGCTAATCCTCGGCTATGGGGCCGGAGCTTATTGACGTCAACCGGGCCGAGCTTAGAAATTTGGGGCTTTCAGAGCTTCCGAATTCCAGTTGCCATCCCGGGAATTCAATTTGACCTCTCCAGACTCCGGTTCGCGACCCCTCACCACGTACTGCGATTGTCTCTCCACACATTGCGAATCTGTTTCTTTCGGAACTTATCACCACCATTCAAGATGCTCTGCCGGTCGTGCCGTCGCGCAATCGCGCTGTCCAAAACTAGCCCAAGCAACCTCGTCGCCAGATCCGCTGCCGAAAGCTTCCCGATCGCGACAAGAAGCTACTCCTCCTCCCTTTCTACTCGAACGAACACATCTGCTGCATTCTCATGCCAGTCGACAGCGCCACTCTCTGCTGCTCAAATAGCTTCCAAGCGCGCCTACTCCTCCGCGACCGAGACCGCTGCAACACTCGAGAAGCCCGACCATCTTGACGCCGCCGAGTCGACGATATGGGATAAGCTGGTCGCCGAGTTTTCTCCTTCGGAGCTTATCGTCCAGGATGTTTCCGGCGGTTGCGGATCCATGTACGCGATCGACATTACTTCCACCAAGTTCAAGGGCGCCAACATGCTCAAGCAGCAACGGATGGTCAACGCGGTGCTAGGCGACATGATGAAGCAATGGCACGGTGTCCAGCTGAGGACCAAGGCGCCTTGATAACACGATACATGGACGCAAATCGGCGGTAAAGGATGTATACTAGACGACTATGTGAGCACAATTATACCTTAATGAGCAACTCCTCTTCGAAACGGGGCTGGGACTTGGACGGCGGAATGCCAGTCTGCCGGACTACAATGGTCGGATCAGCTTGAAGAGGACCTGCGATTGATCTTGTAGTTGCCAAACCGAACTACGATGGGAACGCTCTTGCAAATTTTCTGCAGTTTGATTTCATCTTATCTGGCACTACGCATGCGTCTGCCTTGGGCCGTCTCTGCTTTCGCTTTCGAATTCTCAAAAGCATCGCATCCTTCAGCAAGCCGCAAAATCTGTACATCCATCTGCCATCAAGATCGTCTCTTTCACTTTTGGCATCATCATGACCCAATGTATTTGCCCCATTACTCCTCATTCTATTCAACAAGTGGGCCTCGACTGGATCATCCTGGAGCCTTTTACAGTACCCGTTCTTTGAATTCCCCAGGTCCAATTGGGTTGGTCCCGTTTTCACCTTGTTCAAACCACCCGTAGGCGCATTGAATTCTTGCCACAAATCCGGCAATGATCCGTTGGAGCATCGGCCGAGATGCATTCCCATGTCTAAAGACGGTAGACCGGTCCAAGTCCACTCACACATTGCCCAATCATACCGAATCCGTATCAGCGTTCATCCGCTCATCCTCGCCGAAGGGGCATGCCTAGGCATTGGGTCCATTTCTGGTTGGTCTACACGGTACCCGGATCGGGGAACCAATGCAGTCAGCTTTTACCGTACGTTAGACAATGCAACGCCGCGATATGAGCTGAGATGCCACTGACGCTGCATAGAGGTTCGAGTTATCTAGTGTGTTTTTGTGTGTCCTAGCAGCAGGAAGCGGCCCGGGCCACCCACGACTTGAGGCCCCCGACCACTCGACATCGCCTCCTCTGATTGAAATCGGCGGACACAACGCTGACCAGCATTTGAGCCATCCTCCCAGACGCACCTCAAGCGTTTGGAGCGGGGAACAACATGGGAGGAGGCGATGTCCAGGGCGTTTGGTAGTTAAAAGGGTGTTTTCCAGAACTTGACTTCCGGAATCAATGCGTGTCGTAATCCAGCTATTCTCCCGACCTTCGACCTGCTTCTTGAAGTTGGCCGTGTCGGACCTGGCATCAGGCATCGCCGCCTGCTTCACGCCTCTTTACCTCGTCGCCGCTTTCGTGATCTACTACATCGTTTCCTCAATGGCGTCATGGCGCCGTCTCCGCAGCTTCCCCGGCCCGCCGCTCGCCCGAGTCTCCTACCTCTGGAACATGTCCAACTCTCGCACCGGGAGACCAGCCGAGATCTTCACCCAGCTGAATCGCGAACACGGCTCTCTGGTCTGCATCGGACCCAACGATCTCGTCACAGATGATCCGGATATCTTTCGACGGATGAACGGGTCGCGCTCAGCCTACAACCGCTCGTCGTGGTACAATGCCGCCAGATTCAACCCGCACATCGACGCTATGTTCAGTCTTCGCGACACCAAGGCGCACGACAAGATGAAGGCACAAGTCGCCGGCGCGTACTCCGGAAAGGAGAACGATTCACTCCAGGCCGGGATCGATGCCCAGCTTGAGAATTTCAAGGACCTGATTCGCAGGAAGTACCTCACCAAGGGCGACGACGTCAAGCCGGTGGACTTTGGCAAGACGGTGCAGTTTTTCACACTGGATGTCATCACCGAGATTGCGTACGGCAAAGCTTTCGGCTATCTAGCTACTGACTCAGACGTACACGAGTACATCAAAACGTCCGAGGAGGTCGTTGAATGGCTGCAACTTTTTACCGAAACTCCCTGGCTTTGTGACATTGTGTGGTCGAAATGGGTTCTTGGAATCGTTGGTCCAAAACCTACCGACAAGTCTGGAATGGGCAAAATGATGGGGTAAGATTGGCATCCTCTCATCTTGAACTTCCAGTGGTTGATGCAGACCGGGGAACAGAGTCGCAAAATCCGTCGTCGCAAAGAGGTTCGGCCCTGATGCCAAGGATGAGCGCGACATGCTCGTGAGCCACCGTCGAAGTTCTCGACTGAATTTAGACTAAGTTTTGTGCACAGGGCTCGTTCGTTCGTCATGGTCTTTCACAAGCACAGGCTGAGCAGGAAGTTCTCTTCCAGATCACTGCCGGCTCCGATACCACCGCCACGGCTATCCGCACGACCTTGCTCTATCTCATGACTTCGCCTCGCGCATACCAAACCATGAAGAACGAAATCAACACCGCGATAAAGGAGGGTCGTGTCTCATCGCCCATCACAGCCGAGGAGGCAAGGCACCTACCTTACCTTCAGGTATGTCACCCTTTTCGTCCACATGGACCAGGATTGACTCTATCACCCAGGCTGTGATCTACGAAGGTCTTCGGATGAACTCCCCCTTCACCGGTCAATGCTCGAAGGAAGTTCCTGAGGGAGGAGACACCATCGATGGCAAGTTTGTCCCAGGCGGCACGCGGATCGCGCAGAACTTTTGGGGCGTGTTGCGACGCTTCGACGTGTTCGGCAAAGATGCAGACCTCTTCCGCCCCGAGCGATGGCTTGAGGCAGACGAAGCAGCACGAGACACGATGGCGAGGACGACGGAGCTGGCGTTCGGGTACGGGCGGTGGGGGTGTTCCGGCAAGAGTGTGGCGTTTATGGAGATGAACAAGGTGTATTTTGAGGTAGGTTTCGCCGACCGAAGACGGAGAAGTAATGCTGACTGTTGATGTAGCTACTCCGGAGTTTCGACATGCAGATCGTCTACCCTGGCAAACCTTGGAACTGTGTGAACCACCACTTGTTTATCATAAGCGAACTCTGGGTTAGGGTTACTGAGGCGGAGGAGTCTAAGGCTTAGCCAGGCCAACGCATGCAGGTTTTGGAGCGACAGCAACATTGGCAATAGCTGCAGTAATAAGCCCCTTCACCACATTTTCAATGCCGCGCACCGGAGCCAATGCCATGAGTCGGCAGAGGAGGCTGTGTGCCAAACGTATCACTCTTAAACATAGCAATCTAGGAGTACGGGATATTCTTAACTGCATTTTTTGTCATGGCAATAAGTCCTCAGTGGTAACAAATCTCGCGCAGCTGTCATCGCTGCGTAAAATGGGAAACTGACTTTGGGTCGAGTTGAGCGCTGTGAAACAGGAGCGAACAACCAACTTGGTTAAACTCTCGGGTCTACCCGCCCCCCCTGCGACAAAGCAAAACCACGATAATCTGGACCGCAGTCATATCGAATCTTCGAAATCCAGAGGAGCTCATTCTGGGAGGCGCCTGAATGTCCCAAACGATGATTTCGTCATCGGCGACAGACCCTAAGCTTCAAGAGCCTCAGACAACTCGGAAATGATGTGGATCTGACAAGCCTTGGTGGCTCAGTGGTAAAGCGTCTCACTCGTAATGAGAAGATCGGGCGTTCGATTCGCCCTCGAGGCAACGATCTCAGCATTTTGCTCCACGCCTCAGCTTTTGCACTATTTTCGCACTCGCAATTGCATCCGTGTTGTATGTAATATCTCGTTGGCAGCGAACCACAAACTATTCAGTCCTTCCTAATTAAGTGCTCGAAGAATTGACCCAAGAATAAGGCTGACCTTTTTGGATATCGCGTCTTCTCTTCACTCTCAAAGTCAACCCACGTCGCCCCAAATCTGTCCGAGAACCCGGCCGCCCACTCCCAGTTGTCCGTAAAGGTCCAACCGAAGTAGGACTTGATCACCACGCCCTCCTGCGACGCCTTGGCCACCTCCGTCAAGTAGCTCTTGAAGAAGTCGATGCGGAACGGGTCCTCAAGAACGTCGTCCGGCCCCTTCGGCTTCCAGTCATGCTCCCCCTTCGCCGTCGTCCCGTTCTCGGTGATGTAGATCGGCACCCCGTACCGGTTCCAGATCCAGCGCAACAGCTTGGCCCAACCCCACGGCGTCGTGCGCAGCCAGTACGTATCGCTCATCGGACCCCTCGGGACGCCCTGCTTGTTCTCGTCAAACTGCTCAATGTTGCCCTTGTGGTCGTTGGTGTCTGCCGGCCCGTCGCGATGGCGCACGTAGAAGGCAGAGTACGAGTTCATGCCGTAGGACTCGGAGCTGCCCAGCACGAGCTTGCTCTCCTCGGGCGTGAACCGCGGGAGCCGGTCGCCGAGCTGCGCGCGCATCGACGCCGGGTAGTCGCCCGTCTTGTACAGCGGGTCGGCGAACCACGCCATCTCGAACTCACGCGCGCGCTCGGCGGCCTCGACGTCGAGGGGGTCCGACTCATCCCAGGGCTCGGACCAGTTGCCGTGCAGCGTGATCATGATCTTGCCCTCCTGCGACGGCTGGAACTCCTTCTTGTACATGTCCGCGACGTGCGCGTGGGAGATCAGCTCGGTGTGTGCGACGATGAAGGGCTCGGTGCTTGAGTCACCCTCCTCGTTGAGCTCGCGGAAGCTGGATCTGGCGGGCGCGTGCACGCCGGCTGCGTACCCCGCCAAGCTGTACACGCCAGGTTCGTTGTACGTGATCCAGTTCTTGACGCGGTCGCCGAATCGCTCAAAACAGACCCGTGCATAGCGGACGAAATCGGGCGTGTACTTTTCCTTGTCGAGCATGCCGCCGTACCGGTCCTCGAGGGCCTGGGGTGTGTCCCAGTGGAACAGGGTGAGGAATGGGGTGATGCCGTTGGTGAGGAGCTCGTCGATGAGCCGGTTGTAATACGCAATGCCCTCTTCATTCACGGGATCGTCTTTCCCTCCGAGAGGAATGATGCGGGACCAGGAAAGAGAGAACCGGTAGCCGGTGACGCCGTACCTCTTCATGAGAGCGACGTCCGTCTTGTAGAGGTCGTAGGACCGCACGGCATCGTCGCCGGTGCTGCCATCCTTGACCTTGCCGGGAGTATGGGCGAACTTGTCCCAAATCGATTCCCCTTTGCCATCTTTGTTCCAGGCTCCCTCGACCTGCGCGGCGGCCGTTGCGAAGCCCCAGGTGAAGTCCGAGGGCAGGGCACCTTTGATAGATTCGTCGAACTCTTGCGAGGAAGCCATATTTGCCAGTGAAGAATGTGAAGGAGAGGCAACAGTTGCTCTACCCAGACTGACTTCTACGCCGTACGCTCCTGTACAATCCCCAACCCCACCTCACGATCATGTGCTGAAACTAGAGCTTTCACGAAGCGAATTCAATGGAGGGGCATCGTGCGTCGGGATAAACTCACGACGATTCGTGGAGAGGGCCTGTCGGCCACAGCTGGCCCGACGGCTGCATGGCGGAAATGCAGCGGCAGCATGTCAATTCAGTGGGGAACCCTGAAGTTCAGCGAGCTCGGTTCAGTGTGTGTAAGTCGGAGGAGGAGGGATCGAGCACAATGGCGCCCGAGACCCAAGCCAAGCGACAACTTGAGTTGCAATGGTGCCTTGAACAATTTGGAAGGGTTGTTTCTGAAAGGAAAAGTCCAACGGAATTCTAGTTGGATGATTGTAGTTTGGCATCACATGAGTACTATGCCCAGAGACGAGCTCAGGAGGTAATTGAGATCTCGGCAGGCCGCAGCCCAGGCCAACTACAATCGTGGGTGCCTGTCGGGATCATCCTTCCTCGCGGCAGGGTAAGATAGGTTCACAGTGTTGGTTCCTAGAGGTGGGGCAGACGCGTCTTGGGTAACTAAAGGGAGGTTCAGTTGAAGGAGGGAATCAGCGAGGACAAGAGGAGCACACCTCTAGTTTTTTAACCCGAAGGCGAACGCGCACATATTGGAGAACAACATAAAAACAAAAAACAAGAAAAAAAAGGTGATGCGATTTTTGAGGCAGGAGCGGGGAGAGGGAGAGGGCAATTTCCAAGCGATGTAATAGGATCGTGAAAGGAGTGAAGAAGTAAAAAGATTAGGCGACGTCAGGGCATGGTGGGAATTCGGGCGACTCGCCTTGCTGCTTTTTCGAAACTGGGAGAAAAGAGGCCAAAATTGAAGCGGAAAACTCTTCGAAGATGCAAAGTGGTGAATGCTGGAGTGGTGTTGAGGGGAAGAAGAAGTCGAAGCCAAACAGCGCCTTCAAGCCGGGAAGCTGTCGACCTCGAAACGCGACAACAGGGCTCACGTGACGAAAACCGTCCCGCGACGAGTGGTTGAATCAGACTGAATCTGAAAAGAAGGGAAACGAGATGTAGGTGGTTTTGATACAAAAGGTTTAGCCACTGCTGCCTGCATTGACTGAAGAGAAGCTCAAGGAGACAGCCTACTGTTTGGTATAAGAGGACTATTGGCATCAGGGCATCGCCACGAAGACAGCCACGCTCCTTTCTGAATGGAAATTCGCGAGCTTCGAGAATTCGCCGCGGTTCAAGGCGGAAGCACTTGACGGAAACCCAGTGAGCCAGTACCAACCTTACCTCCCGTCTGCCCCCGTGAGGTGGGGCTGACTTGAAGATGTCCAAGTAGGTACCTATCCTTTCATCTTCATCCTCGAGCTCCCGGACCAATGATTCGGCGACGAATGAGTTATTCATGGTTGCTGCAGTGTTGCTGGTTGCCACGACAAATCCGGGCCCAAGGTGAGGACGCTTCTTGATTGGCCGGGAGCAATTTCAGGTTCTAGATTACGTCAGTGAAGCCGTTGCGATGTACGCCCTGCCGCATCACCCAGCCCTTGTCTTCACCAGAATAAGGTACCTAGACGCTGCGTCGATGAATGACCAACCGAATCTCCCAAAAACCAATACTTGTGGTTCACTTCACATTTTGCTTCAAGTGTGAGAGCTGGGGCCCCATCGCGGAGATTATTAGAGCTTACCTACTACCTAAGCTCATGCATGGGAAACGTCTTACTCGAGGATCACCAACCAGATCCCGTAAATCCTGGAAGCTGGTGCAGAAAGTACAAGACTCGAGCTTCACGGACAAGCGTGGCGGAAGGGCGAGAAATGCACGCCCAAAAAAAAAGACCTAAGAAGGGCAGGTGCTCCTCCTCTTTCCCCCTTTTCTGCTCCTTCCTTCTCAAGTTGGGAACAACCTCACTCCACCACGTCCAACCCTACGGACCCACTCTTTCTGGCCTTCTTCTGCCTCTTCTCTACCTTATATCTAGCTGCCTCTCTGCCAGCTTCTCTTCTGTTCCTTCAACAACTCAAACCTTCCCACCCAATCCCCCCAGGTGGAAAGAAAAAACAGCCCACACACCAAATACCACGCGCTTCAGCACATCACACACAGCAACACAACGCGCAGTCAAGATGAGCTCTGAGTCTAGCACTCCCGGTCCGTCTTGCGAGGTCTACAAGATCCCTGGTGGCATGGTAAGTCATCTACTTCTTCTGGTGGACAACGCGCGACCCATTTTCCTTTTTTCCCAGAACGCCATGCTAACAAAGCTGCTCACGAACAGCGCAGCATCATCCGCGGCGACGCCCATTGCATCTTTCCTGGAAACAAAGACCTCATCATTGACGAGATGAATGACGGAGGCCACATTGAGTGGATTAGTGAGCGTGACAACACCAAGAATTACATCCCCAAGGCCTGGAACGAGCTCGGCACAGACAACGACAGCAACAAGGGAAGTCCTCAGTTCCGAGTGTGGAAGCCAGTAATTCAGGTAATTGTGAAACACCTACCTAGATACTGAGCCTGGTGACTTTTGTGCTAATGCCTCACACAGGACGAGAGCGACGGTGGTGATCTCCAGGACTGGGAGGTCCTTGATGAGCTTGTTGAGACCCCCAAGATGCGCCAGGGCCTGTCTCCCATGGAGGTCAATGAAGAGATCCTCAAGGCTATCAACGAGGTCAAGCATGAGTATCAAGCCAAGTTCGCTGCTATGCAGGCTCAGCAGATGGGACTGTTGCAGCTCTATGAGCAGGCAAAGGAAACGGAGACTGCCCTCCGCAAGGACATCGCCCAGCGCGCTTTGGAGAACCAGCGCATGAAGGCCAAGATGGCCCGCCAGAAGGAGGCCAGGTCTGGCAGCGACCTTGATGACAAGCTGGCCAAGATGACAATGCGTAACGCCTAAAAGCTTGAGTCTTGGTCAATGGGTCTGTCTACGGTCCGTGAAAGCTGGGTAGCCAACAGGGAACGGGCACACACGCGTCTGCACAGGTTTGGTGATTTTGGGGCTTGGAGACAGAACAGAGAAATGGCAGAGGCTTAGAATGCCCCATGAACAGATATGAGAATCAAAGGAACACTTGCACCTGGTAAAAATGGTCTTCTTTCACTCGTGATGTCCACATCAACAATGGGGCTTTTTGGCGCCTGAGCAACATGGTCAGTGAGCCTTCCACCCAGGCCTTGGAAGACGCTTTTGTTCCCTCCTTCCTCCTAAAATCCGGTGTCATCCCCATCTACTACTTTGAATTTTTGTTGAGATGTCGATTTTCAAAGGTCTTACAGCCGTCACATCGCGGTGGAGCCAGTGGAGAGTAGGCAACCTAAGCTTGAGATCATTTCCTAAGTCAATTAAAAGCAAACAGGGCCTCCTGACTCCCGATGCGACCGAAACGCGCTTTTCCGACCATTACCGCCCTACAATCCAAACAAAGCCAAGACCCAGATACGAAGAGCGCAACCTCTACGGCCCCGAAGGAAGCGGGTCAATATAGCTTAGAACACCATACTAATTACTCACCATGCGAATGGATCATGATGAGCAGAGTCTATGCAAATCGGGCTCTTGTCGATGACTCCAATAACACTAAACCTCTCCGGCCCGTAGCCAAGGACCCGAGCACCTGGCGAAGGACGAAATGCCCCAAGTCTGATAACCCATGCCATGACAAAGCTGAGAGTTTATTCATCTTGGGCCTCCCATGCCATGCCACGACCAATTCATGGTGGCAGTCTACATGTAAAGATAGCAGTAAGGACCAGACAGCGTGCTCAAAGTATCTCCAATTTTTTTCCCCTAGGGTCAGAGGCATACCCGTAGTCGAGGATGTCTGCCAATGTTGTGTTGGCAGTCGGAGGTGTGTTGAGAAAAGTATTGGTACCAGCAACTGCCTTGTTCGTAAACTGGCGCTCGTATGATGAAAGCATCTGCCACATCCACCAAACACGATCGACCATGGCGTGGTGAAGGTATAATGCAGGATCTCCCGGACTAGTGAAGACGTCACGAGCCGGATCACCTGGAAATTGTCAGCCAAACTGTCAGCACATGCATGAGAACTGGACGACGTACCACCAAACGAGAAGTGCCCACCACCATGAATTCCGACCATGGTGGCCGAAGTCTCATAAACGCCCTGCATCTCGTTCTGAAAGGTCGCAATATCTTGAGGCACGATGATGTTGTGGAGGACAGCCGACGCATTGCTGTAACGACGATTGATCGCCGTCGTGAGGTCGCGTTTGAGGCAGCGAGGGTTGTAGGCGAACATGCCGGCCGGGTTCATCTCACTTCCACCGCCGGGCAGAGGTAGCGCAACAGGGCCCAAGTTGACGGTAAGATTCTTAAAGGGCCCGGACTTGACGCATCCGCCCCCCATTGCCGGTCGGGGGACGAACCACTTCATTGCCCTCGCCATCTGTGAAAATGAGGTCGCTCTTGTTGCCGACGGCCTCACCGTCGCCAGAAATGGATGTCTCGCTGCCGTCAAAGACCGGTGAAGTCTCCAGACCTGTGATTGCGGATTTAGTCCAGTCCCAATACTGTGATCTCTGTCAATTTCAATAATGCGTGGCTCGGGCGGGGTTGACTTACAGGCTGGGTGCCGGTATAGCCGCATTCTTCTTTCAGCGCCTCCTCGTACAACCACGTAAACTGTCTATGCCATGAGAGGAAGCTCCCGATTTGGTGGATGTGGAATGTCTGGTTGATGTGCGTAGCCACGAAGTCATCGAAGCGGGTCTTAGCACCAGGGACGAGATCGGAAGGGGTGCGGGCAGGTTTCGAAGTCAAGCATTGCACTGCTTCGATGTATTCGAGTCTTTCCCTTTTACTTAGAGATCCCCTTCGATTCAGTTAGTGTCGCGAAGTGCTCCCTAGCAAACGTTCAGACCTGAGAACTTACCACTCCCTACGTACCTTGACATTGCTAAGGGTGCAAGTGCTCCCACGCTGTTGTATTCCACCAGTGGTGAGCATCTCTTCTGATCTCGCAAAGGCAGACTTGGCGAGGGCCGCCAAGTCTTCAGCACCTTCAGCAGCAGCCACAGCCCCGGCATCGGTCTGAGGGACGGGACTCGCCAGGACACCCAACCCTGCCTGCACGGCGAAGAGAAGGGTTCGGGCGCGCATGGTGACGGTAGATGGATGATTTGAGCCTTGAGAACGATGTTGGTCTGAGCAGGAAATCTGGTTGGCGACAGAAGGAGTCTATATGCGAGAGAATGCATCAGCAAAGTGGCAGATTTATAGATTTCTCGCAACTTGACGTGAGGTGCCGAAGAAACTTGTGCCACTATTCCAAGTCCCTGTAGAGTAAGGGTTGCGAAATTGCGGTAAACATCTGGACTCTAACTTGCAAACACGAAGGTCTCCAGGGATCGTCGGTGGATCGCATCGCGTAAAATCTGCCATGTCTGCATAACCACCAACAAGAACAGAAGATGGTCAAAATCCGAGAATCTTGCAGCGCGGGTCTCCCTGCAGATTGTACACCTCCGCAGGCATCTCAAAGGTTAGTGCGGCATGGGTCCCACTGTTACCGGGGTTATAGAAACGGCATAGGTTGACAACAGTGGCCGCCACGATGCGCTAACCTTTGAGATGCTGGGACAGTTGTATCCTCGGAAATCTGGCCCATGACTGCATGAAACGCAGTTGACTCTTCCTCTTCCAAGGCCGGGAATGCGGAAGGGCCGGCGGCGGAGCAAATTCGATGTGGAGTTCTAGGCCGGGATTACTAGTCCGGCTCGGGATCCGGGCCAGTCGATGAGCCGGTAGCTAAATTCCCTTGTCCAGAGGTTTTGCCTGTTGTGGATCTTTCTCCAAACGCCCGGTCAGGCGAGATAAGAATCCAATGCTCCCGGAGTTCTACAACAGCTTGCAGACAAGTTGGCGATGACAGGGCCTGGTATGTTGCATGCAAGCTTATCATGAGCCACCAACCAACAAATGCACTAACCAATAAACACCAGGATGGATATCATGCGATTATCACACTTCAAGTCCTGAGACCGGGACTTCTTCGGACCCCAGTCCTACGGATTCGATTGCTTCTTGCCGAGATGGATTGCCACCAACGAGCTCCCAAACATGGAGCTTGAAGCTGAAATTCACCTCGTCCCTTCAAAATCCGATCCTGGGTCTTGTTGGCTATAGGTTTCTCGGCTAAAGACTGACGCGGCACTTTTATGCAGAAGAGGCAATTTCAGCGAAACGGTGGCTCCGTTGAGAACCATATGCGAGTGTGGCCCAGTACATTCAGCTTGAGGTCCATGGATACCGGCAGCATATCGGGTTTCATCAAATGGTCACTTAGGCACTTGGGTGGCTGGCCATAACCTGGACTTTCCAGTCAGATCACTGGGGCGACTCCTCTGATAGTATTCCATGTGTCTAAACGGATCTCATCTATCGGAGGAGGAAATCTCTCTTATTCAAGGCTCGTGGCACACTGCATGAACACTTCTCAGTCGTGTCTCCTAGTTATCCGATGTTCTCTCCTCTTTGGAAAGGCGATGGAATTTGTGTCTTATCCGGAGGACGACCAAGGCCCTACAGTGTTGGCGGCAACACTAACAGTAATATGTTTTGCGTTGCTTGCTGTGTGCGCTCGCTAACATGTGCGCCTTGGCATAATCCATAGCTTTTGCTTTGATGTGAGTTTCCCTTCCATCCGTAGACTTCATTTTCCTCTTTGCGTCCCGACTCTGAAATGGACCACAGGATGGGTTTTTAGCGTCCGCAATGGTCATTTCACTTGCTGGACAAGCTGTCGTGATCAGCCAGGTTCGCCATGGAGTCGGACGACACACCGAGAACGTCGATCTCGCATCTGCTTACCCAGTTGCGATGATGATGGCCTTCGTGGCACAGCCGCTCTACCTGTCGGCCATTTGCTTGATTAAGCTTGCGGTAGGCTTCTCACTACTGCGGATTGCGTCAAGAAGGCTTTACAAGAACATCATCGTCAGCATCATGGTCATTGTGGCGGCGTACACCATCGTTTGCATCTTCGTAAGTGCGACTTCAATGCAAGCCTTCGTCCTTTTCTTCAAAGGTAATCAGTCTGCTCACATATTCTTGGTCGATGAAGATGATATTATTCCAATGCAGCGACGTCCGTGTCTTCTGCGATGGGACAGTAGACTCAACCTGCTGGGACGTGGGAGCGGTCAAAGGACTCGCTTACGCAAATTCTTGGGTGAATATCCTCACCGATCTCGTCTTTGGAATCGCTATTCCGGCCCCGATGTTGCGGAACCCCAACGTGCCACGAAGAGTCCGAATATCTCTCATAGCAATCCTTGGTCTAGGCATTTTTGCATGCACAGCCGCCTGCGTCAAGGTCTACTACGTAGTCACCGCTTACGGAAGAACCTTCGACCCCCTTTGGGACTCAAGGCATATCCAAATGTGGGCGTTCATCGAAGCCAATATTGGAATCATTGCGGGAAGCCTGCCAACACTTCGGCCTCTATTCAGAAACTTCTTTGGTAGCATCTATGGAAAGGGTTCCAGAGCACGAACCGGCAACACATACTACAGGCGCGGATACGGTCAGGGAACCCTACGCAGCGGGGACAATAATTGGCAGAATCTGTCAAACGGACATTGGTCTGCAGGTTCGAAGGGAACTTCACATGAAAGGGGCACTATCAGTCGGGTGGAAAAATTGATCCACTGGTCTATTCGATTTTAGCGTTATCAGAATCACGGCTGCGATTGAGAGTCTCCGGAATCAAAGCTCTGCTACAGTGGCACAGCCAGGCCAGAGTTTTCCACATTCAATCCATGTGATTCATTCGCAAGAGCACTTGCCGGCACTCGGGCGGACTGGGTATGAACACGCAAGAAAGTACGCATTGGAACTCGTCATGAATCTATTTCTAACTTGCCTCAACTATAAAATTTGCTTTCAGTTAAAAAAGGATATCTTCTCTTACTAGTAGAACCCCTTATTTCTTTTTTTAAGTGTTGTATTGTAGTCCAGCAGCCCTCGATGGGATAGGGGGGAGACTTTCCCCATCCCTTACTCAATGGTCAAGCAATCAATCCAGTTCAACTCATACACCTACGTTTGACACAGCTCACCTCACGTCTCGAAGCTCAGCTGCGACAATCACTTAAAGCGTCGGAACGAAACCATTTTCCGCTGCTTTCGCCGGGTGATTATTGGCTCGCCTATACTGCTGCATGCGCCTGACCTCCACTGAGTTTACAATAGTGGGCTCACCGTTGGTACTACTTTTGCGGGAGTTTGCATGATTTCTTCTGTGCCGTACATAATGTGAGAATGTAAATGAGTGCAGAAATGGTCGAGATTGGGGTTACATTTCAAACCATGTCACTGCTTGGCCACAACAGCAATAACATAACTTCGGGCTTTGACGGCGTACCTTGTAGGGATTGAAGACTACACCGCAATTGTTCATGGGACTTCCTGCGTTGAACATGCGATGAACAAAGAGAAGTGAGACCCTGTCTATCTCCAACCGGCGTACGACTCAAATGTGCGCGCCAGTATCTATATAGGCCGTGTTCCCCAAACTGAAAGTCCTCTGCGATTTATTCAATCTCGTCATCCTCGCCGTGGAAAAACCTCAAAATCGCCGCGGCAACCAGGTCTCCATCATGTTTCAAGTCCGCTGTTTCCGCAGCTCGGTCCGCATGTTCCAAGTCTTGGATACCACCACTGTCAATCCTCATCTGAATTTGCCTCTTCACCATGTCTTCATCAAACGCTAAATGCGCCTGTGTCGTAAACAGGCGACCCCTGATGTACACGCCTTGCGCGTGGGTATGCTCGCTGTGACCCCACACATCGACTCTCGTCCCTGTTGAGAGAAGTCCGTGGGATGATTCTGGAGTTGGCGGCTCAACGACGTGATCCTGGTGCATCTGATGAAGGCAGATGGTATCGTCTTCTGTGCGGAAGAGAAGCTTGCCGACCGGCGAGAGGTCGATCCTTGAGTGGCCTAATTCCCAATCACGAGAAGGAGACGGCGCGATTTCTGCGCCCAACATCCGGTTGAGGAGTTGATGACCGAAACAGACACCGCTGAGGTGCAAATCGGGGCGACGTTTCCACAGTTCTGAGTCCATCGGTTAGTCATGTCATCATGATTGGCCAACAGTCGGATTGACAGACCTTTTAGGACATTGAGCAGCTTCAGAATCCAGGGGTTATCGCCATGTGCGTCAAACATGCTCCCTGTGACCAGGACGCCTTGATAGCTGTCAAATTCCTCAAAGGTTGGGACCTTGCCCCCCTTATCCTCTACCACGAATCTTTGGTCAGTAGCGACACCAAGTGGAGGATCGTGCTCGGCTCCGGCATTCTGGAAATGGCTGTGAAGGATTTCCCCGAAGCTACCCTTTTCTGCATGGGTGTCAGGGTGCGGTGTGTCCGTCTCCAGCACAATCATGCGTACGATTGCCGCATCGGGGCCTGGGTACTTTCGAACCTTTTGCATGATTTGTTGATTGGGCGTCGGGTTCTTTCGAAGAATGTACTAGGGTGTGGGGGTTATGGGGGTTGTTATTTCAGAATGAAGTGATTGAACTGTACTGTTCGGGGGTATCAAACAAAGGTTGCAGATAGTACGTCTGATTGACAGGCACAGGTTTGTCGGGTTTTACTTTTAAGCTCCCTAGCAGTCTGGGTAATACGTTGAGTGACGCGTTGAAAGGCGAAAAGCACCAGCCAAGCCAAGAGAAGAGAATGAGCAGTCCAAGGACGAGGGCGGCTCGTCGGAACTTTACGTTGACGTCAGTAGAATAGGGCTGAACTGACAAAGGTGCTTGATGACGGCAAGTCTCCCAGACTTTGAGTTTTCATAACATAATTCCCGCCTGGAACCTGGAATCCACCACACGCCAACGGCTGGGCTGGTTTCACAGTTGGGGAACCTCAAGGCCTTTGGGTGCGAGCATCTCTTGCTGCAGCAAACTTCGACTCGGGGCTTACGCGTAACAAAGCGCGGATTGTGAAGACTAAGTATTCCGTTCTTGATCGTACGTACAGTCGAATGCGACTACAACCCTACCGCTTACGCCTGCAGCTACGCAATGAATAGCGAAGGAGTAACTACGCGCCAATGTCTTGGATTTCGGCTGGATGGAGAGCTTGTTGGTGTCACGACTCGCTAAATTTTGCCCAGACCCTTGAGAAATTCTGGGACCGGCCCGAAAAAAAAAGCATCACAATGGATCGCAGGAACCCGCGACGCCTCATCCAGATATGGATTTGCCTGGTGGCAGCCAAACATCAAGATCAATCGGATTTTTTTATTAGAAATAGGCTGTGTAGTGTGTTGTAGGTAGCTCGCGCTGGGTGATTCGAAAGCATGGTCCTTGAAAGAATACTCGACAGGGAGGTATTGAGGGGTTCAGCACAGGTGAGCCAGGGTAGCCTTGCGGTTCAAAGATTAAATAGGCGACTGAGGTGCCGAGGAGAAGCAGTCTTCTTTCAACTTCCGTCGAGGAACAATGGGTTCCAGGGACGACAGCCCAGGAGCTCGCCGGCCATTCATGATTTGCGTCGGCAAGACATGGCCAAATCCAATCTACCATCAAAGAAACGCGGGTGCACTGCATCGCGAAGGGAGCAACTCGAGGCAGAACCTGGAAGAAAAATGACTCTTCTCGATCTCGAGGGAATATTCATTTTAGTCCAGTGTCCTCACCTTCAGCTTTCGAATTTGCACTCATCATCCACATACAAAAAACATTCGACTTCGGACTTCGCCAATCTCGAGACAACCGACCAAGCCAGACCTACTTGCAGAAAGTTTTTCATCTCAACGCACCAAAATGCCTGTGCCTCATGACATGAACGGTCCTGCCGGGAATTGGAGCACGGGACACGGTTCGTCAAGCCGCCCCGGCTCGTCGCAGTCCAGCTCCGGAATGTCCAGCCAAGCGTTCGGTGCCGGAATCAACGCGCTTAATGATGCGCACTCTCAGGCTTCCCGAACATCACGGTCTCGTGCGAATTCTCATGCGTCCAGGGCGACCATGTCCACCTATTCGGACCTCGCCGCCTTGAATCTGAACGACCGCCCCACTTCGGCCCGGGGCTCGTATGCTGACCACCGAATACCGGGCCCGGCCTCTGTGGCGCCCTCCGGGACTAGCTCACACGCCTCTTCTCGATCAGGCTCAGTCACTCGATCTCGATCGGGATCGGTGACGCCATCTCGATCCGGCTCGGTCACTCCATCGCGATCCGGCTCGGTCACGCCATCTCGATCCGGGTCGCATCGCTCAAGAGCCGGCTCCGTTGCTCCATCTGTTGCTCCATCTGTTGCTCCATCCATTGCCCCTTCGATGCTTCGAGGACCCGAATCGGATGCGGGCTCGGTGTGGAGCGGAGGCACTTCGGTTGCCCCAAGCGATTCGGAATCGTCCGCTGGCGGTCCAGGCCGACACCGACCCCATATTCCGCATCAAACCAGCGCACCTCCAGGTGTGCCATACTCGTCCGCAGGCTCCGTCGCATCTGGGGCATCGTATGCCTCCCATTATTCGGGCAGGTCTGGTCGTCCTAGCCAGTCCGGTAAGTCGCACTCGGGATCTGCGTCTGCCCCTGCGTCAAGTGGTAACCAATCTTCCAAGGTGTTTCTCGCTCATCGCAAAGTTATCCTCACTCGGTGGCATCGAGTGGAACCGCGCGACCGCCTGCCTCGACGGCATCGGGAGCATCGCGGGCCTCGGCCGTTTCCACCGCAACGGTGAACGCCGCACCGGAAGGGAACATCTTCTGGCCCGAACTACGAGCGAACCTAGCCTCGGACGCCGCGCTCTACAAATTCACCGTCGTATGTCCCATCTGTGCGACGTCGATGAGAGGCACCGAGAGCGCTTCCAGAAACGTAGCAAAGATCTTGCATTGCGGCCACATGGTCTGCCACGAGTGCGTCATTCGCATCTGTGCCAATATCGACGGCAGTCGCCACAACCCCAATGCGCGCCGACCTGAATGTCCCCTCTGCAAAGAGCCTCTTGGAAGATACCCGGAATGCAGCCCAAGCTGTCCTCATCCAGGCAGGATCGGCCATAAGATGCCGAAGGATATGGAACAGATGAACAGACTTCCTCTCACCATGCCAGAGGGCGGCGCGAATCCTCGTTGCTGCAGGACTTGTCGCATCGAGAACGTCGAAAAGCTCAGTCAGGAGCTTGTACGTGTCATTCTCAATGATCGGAAGGCGACGGTGAAGTGGACTCCGACGGTTACTCAAGATGAGGCCAAGGACGGCGAGTATATAAGGATCCCTGAGCTGCAGAACTTTCTCGACGTTTTGGCGGATACGGTTCGAGACACCGAGATCTATCGAAAGTACACGGACATCTTTTCTCAGCCGTTTGAGCCTCCCCAGCGTGCGGTGGCGGAGATGAAAGATCGCAGGCGCGACACAACCTGAGATTGGAGGTGTCGGCTGTTCATGTTGCGAACCTCACACGGAGTTGCATATGCTGTGCCGGACCCCGGTACGGGGTGCTCCTCGATGCTCAGGTGTACACGTTTTGCTGGCCAAGAGAGAGTAAGCAGTCCCCTGGTTTCGTATATTTCCTATTTTGCGAATTGTTATAGGTCTGGGCGCGAATCAAATTGTCTTGGAAATGGTCGTGTTATTTTCGTAGCTCCGGTAATAGAGTCGGGCTGCTTGTCTAGCATCGGAAATTCAACAAACTACAAGCCAACGACAATGGCTCCAACTTGGGCCATTGCAGCATACTGGTCATTCTTGAGCGGCGAGTTCTGGACAATGTGTCATCGTTTGATCTCCCTTGCCACAACGCGGCGAGAAGACGCCATATCCGACTATGAGCATGATTTCCCAGAGGTTCTGAGTGCACGGGGGATCATCGTCAGCAGTGTGGTCCTGAAACTGGTTACATCCAACAAACTCTTTTTTTGCCCTTTTTTCTTTGGCCAAAAAACCAGGCGTAAAACGTAAAGCTTGCCTGTGAAAGTCCAGCCCGGCCATGACACACCAAACCTGAGTCTTGGCACTTGACAGGCGTGGCTTCAGAAATGAAAAGGAATCATTCTGGCATCTTGATGACATTTCAAGCTCAACAAAAAGGATTGCGAGTCCCACACATATTGGGCGTATCAACATGATGACATCTCTTCAAGGAGTGAGTTGAGACGGCTCAGGTGAAAGCGGGTGAATGATTGGCAACGCCGCGACCACCAGGTAACCATGAATTTCAGCATACGACGTGATTACCGCAAGTTCAGACCAAAGCAAAACAGTCGATTCTTGTTAAAAGAAGTCAAGCGCATCATAACTAAACATCTTAAAGAATGACTTGCTCTAGATATTTGCATGTGCATCTTAATGCTCTTATTGAAATCATGCCGCTCCGATTGCTCACTTGTCTTGCCAAACACATGGTTTTGCGTCGTGAATGACTCCCAGTCTCAACAACAGCTTCTGGTTGGTCGAATATTTGGGGTCGAATGAGTCGGAGTCGGGGCCAAATGTCTAGGGGAATTGCCTGTTTAGAAGTTTAGATTTGTTGGTTTCAGATTGCACAATTCGGGTGACACATCAAATGTGTTTCCGTTGGTAGACCGTCCGGTTACAAGGACTGACAAGGGCACGCTTTCGATCTCACTTTGAGGCACTTGATCAGATAGGATCACCGAGAATTCCCCATATCAGCGGTCAGTCAATGCAAAGCTCCCAAGTGTGATGTTAGACATGGGTCTTTGCTTGCCGCCAGTGTCAATCATGATTCTTCTTTGCACACACCGAGCATTCTGTATGGTCCCTATGCCCAAAGTCTTGTCGTGTCGGATCCTCGCTGCTATATTTGCCCCAATTGCTGAATCCCGGCTCAACATGTGTTTTCTCGCTGGCTCCGCCGGCCTGCATCGGTGTACGAGTAGGTTTCGATAACGGTCCCAAGGAACCATGCCGCGAGCCAGTTAAATCTAAGATAGCGTAAGCCGAGGAAACAAAGTCGGATTATGAGGACAGCATACCCTCGTATGTTCTCCAGGTCAATACGCAAAGCGACAGGGAGTTGAATCTTTCACGCATTGGAGCGATAGATCTCTTGGAAGGCTTGGAAGGCTTGGAAGCGGCATTGGTAATCCGATCGATGCACCAGGACAATTCTTAGGAAACACGACGACTCTGGGACGGGTAGAACAAGCAGCAAAACTTATTGAAGGATCTGATCGTCGGTGACCATTGCCAAGATTATGTATGGTTTCGGGGTGGCCCCCGTCGCCGTCAGTCTTGGGACTTGGACCGTTTCACCTACGCTCAGACATGCTTCCTCGGTTGTGACCCGACTTAGCTCCAGATACGACATGGTCCCCTGGCTCCGATTCTCTTCCTCGAGTGCCATATGCTTAGAGATCATCCTGGAACCTATCATCTCTTCTCTTCAGGCACCCTGCGAAAGAGCTTCTATTTTTGCAAGAGCCGCTTGGTCTTCGCACCCGCAGGTCTTGACACGCATGATGTAGTCGCACCTCTGAACGACCAGGACTGCCATTTCCCTCTTTCCCTCCTTTCGCCATCCATCACGCTCTCTCGATGCGACTCCGCGAACCTGACTCTCTGTAGGTCCAGTATTTGAACTTCTTCTTGGCGCACCGTGGAGATTTCATTCATTACGCTCTCTCTCCCTCGCTGCCTTGCCCCTCGTTGATGCGTTTGCTTTTGCTTTGTTCTTCCTTTTCCTCTACCCCCAGCTGTGCTGATCGTTTCTCGATTCTCCTTGACGGATTCCATTTCAATCAATACTTCCCTTAATAATCCCCTTGGAGAAAGACGAGACATCAAAACGGCTGCGCTGGCAAGTTCAACACCCATCTTCGACAGTATTCAACTTCCACCGTCGACATGCCGATCACCAACGCGTCTTGACCCTGGCGCTCATCGCCATGGGTGTCAACGCCGCCCCTGCCCCCTTGAACATCAACCTCGGCGCCTACTCTCCTGCCTTGGTGGTCGGTGATGGTGCGCTCACGTTCTCGGGAGGTCCCGGCGACCAAGCCGGCAAGGGCAAGGGCAAAGAGGGTGGTGCCGCCGGTGTTCCTCCTCAGAAGGGTATCGTCGCGGGCCGCGACAACACGAACAGGGTGCATAAGCAACAACTCGGCGGCTTCGACCGCGCTCTCACCTTCGCCGAGGCCGCTCTGACGAAGCGTCCCAAGGTGCAGCTCGGAAACGGCGAGGGCGGTGCTGACGTCGGTATCATAGTCGACAACAAACCAACTGCCGCCGCGCAACCCCACCGCGCAGCGGAATAGAGGCATATTGGAATTGGTGTTCTTTGGTTCACCTTTCTTTTTTTTTCTGCGGGAGAGCCGTTGCATAGTATTTCCCAAGCCCGATCGAAGTATAAGTGAGTAACTTTCTTCCCTCTCCCCTCCGTCAGTTAGTTTCCACTGGCGAAACAGAACCAGGAGCATGACGCTGACTCGAAGACCCAGATGCTGCTAATGATACTCTGTCATAGAAGTTTGAAGTTCGCTCGCCTGGCCCCATTGATCGAACGCGATTCTCGTTACTCTTTGGTCATTTTCTTTTCTCGCGGACATTTCTTCCGGTCACTCCGCGCAAAACGCAGCGCAGCGCAGCCTCCAGGCACAACCAAACACACCACGACATAATGCGTTTCCGTTCGGCTACTGTTTTCCTTTGGGGCATTGGTTTATAATATCAGGCGGGAGGTCTTCGGGGGAATAAGGGAAAAAATGACGCCTTGGGTTCGCGGGTGCAGGGGATTGATCGAGCACGATCAAGGACGTGACGACACCTGGAAATTAGAAGCGATGAGGCCGTCTTCGCGTCACCCGTTGAGATAGCAAATTAACTTCGTCGGGACCTGTTCAACAAAACATGACGTTCAATGAAGCCAATGATAACTGCCGCAAACAAAAGCTGACCGAACGTGTTCCTATGAGAGGCACTAATGCCGAGTTATCCGCGTTGTCCTTCCGGATGTCGAGTTGGGGGCCAAATTCGCACATGCGAAGGACGGTCGCTGCGACGACTAAGAAGTCGTCGTGGTTGATATACACCTTGTCTCACACAGCTCAACCACATGAGCAACCCAACCCAGGGCATTCGCACCCAGACACGGACCCAAAGAGACGGGCCGCACCCCGTGTGGGTGTGTTTACGATGGTCTTACTGCGCGGTACTTGTGGTTGGGTTGTCCGCAACCTGCCCGCATTGGTTCGGTTCCCCGTTCGAAGCCCATGCAGATCAGCCCAACTAACCCGCGCGATTGGTGGATCTGCTCATCATCACTCAAGTTCCCGTTTTTATCGCGGCAGCTTGACTGGCAGAGACCATCATGTGGGCACCTTCGCATGCTTATGACACCACGCTGTCGGTCTGCTGTTGGCCGGCTCCCCTCGATGGCTCGCAGTCAGACTCGCAACTCTCTGGATGTGTCAGGCGCTGCCGTACAACATCGAGCTAGCTTTCGGCTGCAGAGGCGTAGGAGGGGGGTGTCAAAACAAGGTTGGTCGCGTCTTGGTCTGTCTCTCGTCGAGTGCGACCCAGTCCATCAGTGGTGTGTTGTGCTGCAGGAGCACTCGCAGGCTGTTCGTGGGGCGTCGCGCGTTCTCATCTGCCTTAATTCTGGCTGGCGATGAAGCGAGTGATTCGGTTCCCGCTGGGCAGGCAGCAGAGCGAGCATGATGAGAAGGGCAAGCAACGTGGTCCGCGGGCCACAGCCTGCTTCCATCGTTTGCCGGGATAAATAGAGCGTCTTTTGCACTTTATTCTCATGTCGCAGCTTTCAGGCTGGTTTTCATCCATGTCATCCGATTTTTACCTCGTTGACCGTTTTCTTTCATCTGCTCCTTTGTTTCGTTTGAAACCCGCGTTTGCGGAAAAGAGAACCTATCGACCAGTCTCATGCGATCCCGTCAGCATGCTTATCTACCCTACTCCAATTCCGATCTCGCTGCAGCCCATGGGCGGCCGTCTCCGTCCTCGTCTTGCTGCCCGACAGGAAGATGGAGGGGTTCACGTGATCACTCAGACAGTCCGCCGACCGTCGACGACTTACGTTACATACGTGACACTGGGACCCGGAGAACCCACTCCGATTCTCGGGGGTGACCCCGTCCAAGCACCGCCGGAGCCAACTCCGACTGCGGCCCCACCACCTCCGAGCCGTGGCGATGGATCACTATCAAGCGTTCAGGTGGGCGCTATTTTGGGCGGCATCGTCGCTTTCGTGGCGATTGTTCTCATTGCATGCTACTGCACAATGTCGAGTCGTCGTCGGAGACCACCGCCGGATACCTGGTGCGATTACGGCTACGACTACTTCCCGGTAACCTGCGAGCCTCCTCCTGTCAAACCGCCACCCCGCGCGTTCTTCCCGGTATTCCACGGGCAGCAACCACACAGGCCCCCACGTGTCAGAGTACCTCGACCGCGAGAGCCAGCACCACCACCTCGTCCATCGTTTCACATCAATCAGCATCCTCCGTGGAACCCGACATACAGTGGTCCGCGAAGGACGGCGCGGCCGGGGCGAGACGTCGATCCCCCTGTAAAATCATCGAAGCCTCTCAGACGGTACAAGGTCCATGGACCACCACGCACTGAGAGGTCGCAGAGCTTTCGAGTCAATGAGGCTGCATGGACTGGGCGCACCTTCGGGTAGGAACTTGACGAGAGAGCCTCGAATCTCATTCATACGTTCTCTACTGTCCTGGTCTTGCGGCTACAAATTATGATGGCTCGTTCGGTCGGTATCGGAAAAAAGCAGGATTTCTCATTTGTCGGACGGAAAGTCCTTGTTTGATTTCTTTTTGTGCCAAACTGTATACGGGATAGAGGGGGGATTGGACTTTGGTGATTCTGAGGACAGCCGATCCGGGTCCAACAGAATCAATATGCATGTGTCTAGCATTTTATTTTCACCGATACCCAACTACTCCATAGAAGCTTTCATTTGTCATTGATACGAAGAGATTCTGTATGAAGCCTGCTGTATCGGACACTCCCGATGCCTATTATTTAATTGTGTGGTATCTTCTAATTAGCTAGTAATTTTGATGCCCTACCACAAGCGACTTGTTGTGCACGAGCTGTCCCTCGTCGAGTTATTGAAACGAACTGAGTTATGGAAACTTTCCTCGTCTATTGAATCAGCCTGAAATGAGCGGCTTTATACCTGTGTTGAATGCCCTTTGATCTGTTGATAGTTTCCTGCTAGAGTCCAGCAAATCGACAACTCACGTGTAGGTGTATAAATTGATCTTATCAGACTTGAGCTCTTGTCTCGCCGGAGTCAACAGATCTCCAGCGCGAGTGAACAAGGCAAGGGTGTAGGCTTCCAAAGCCATCTCCAGAAATTAGACTCTGAACCAACATCCTTTCTCTTTGAGCTCGCGATCCTTGGGCCATGTGCCCATGGGCACCACTCTCTGCACGAGGTTGACGCCCCCAAAGCCTCCCGTCTTCAACATGTCGGGCAGTGCGGGGGCGATGTCGAACCCCAACAGCGCGCTCAATTTTCTGCACTCGCTGAGCCACTGCCATGTTGCCGAGTCTTCCTTGAGCGCATCATCGTCGCAGAAGACATTGGCTCTGCCTTCTGATACCTCAATGCTTCCACCAGCCTTTCAGTGCTCATAGCATTGATGAATGAGGGCTGGCCAACTCTGCACTGCGCCGGCCAGGGTTTGCGCATGGACAAAGTCGAAGTGGTTCTGTGGGAAAGTCCACTCTAATGTGGCGTCGTCGATCCCGAAACGAACATTGGGCGGAACCCTGAAGTCAGTGATGATTATGAGTTTCGCAAAGACCTGAGATCGAACCATTCATACCCACCATGTTTGCTGAATAGGGCTCAAGAAGGGAACAGGTCGCCAATCTCTATTGCCTCTACTCTGATGTCAGAGTTCTGCAGGGCACTGGTAGAGAAATTAGGAATGGCGTGCAGATAGCGTAGCGTTTGCCATATTTCCTTTGCCCGATGGTTTCCTCACCGCTGACTTTTCCTGGAATCTGAAGGGGACTGTCTGTCTGGCCCGGCAGCAGGGTCGCACTTCAGAATACTCAAAATCTCACTGGCTACTCTACATGTCAAGGCCGATCCATCCCCCAGAATACTTGTGTGATAATTGAGGATTCCGCATCCTTTTCATTGCTGGTCAGAGGTGTTCAAGGAAGGATTATGATGGCATTGGGCTGGGGCTTGGCTCTGCTCTTTATCGGAGCGGGCTCTTTTCTTTTCCTGATCGCCGGCGGCGTCCGCCTGCCAGGTTTTTAGGTCCCAAGCTTGCGGCGCTGACGCTTTGCCATTGGGAACGAGTTTTACTGGGATGTTGTCGAGCGAGGAACATTGATTTGGCGCATCGAGGACATGCATAAGAAATTCGGTCCAGCCCATCCAACATGCATGACTTCAATGTCTCACAAAGGTCTGACAGAGGTAACACAGGCCCAATCGTCAGAATCAGTCCCTACGAGCAGCACATCATCGACCCCGACTTTTACGGCGAGCTATATTCGTCCAGCAGAATGTTGGACAAGTACCGATGGTGGACGAACCTGGCGGGCGCTGACGGCGCTCGTCCTCAACTGTGCCGCCCGACCTGCATCGGCTACGCCGCGGAGCCCTGAAACCATTCTTCTCGATCCGCTCCGTCACTCAACTGGAGCAACTTATTCGGTCAAAGGTGGAGAAGCTCTCGGCGAGGTTCGGCGATGTCGCCCGGACCGGTAAGGTCGTCCGACTTGATGCCGCCTTCATGGCTGTGACCACGGACATCATCTGCGACTACGCCTTCGCTCATGACCGCCAGTACCTCGACGAGCCGGACTTCAAGCTCGTTTGGAAGCAGACCACCATCAGAGCATTCGAAGGCGGCGCTCATGGTCGACAATTCCCGTGTATGCTTCAGGTCACGAAGCGGCTCCCCCTGTCGGTGGTCTCGGTTATGAACCCGTCAGTCGGTCATTTGGTTTCGATGGCAATCTGGAGTCAGGCAGCGAGTCCAGTCAATACTTTTTAAAAAAAGGATGAGGTCCCTACGCAAGGCGGTTCTTCCAAGACCATTTTCCATGCATTACGCGACAGCGACTTACCACCAGAAGAGAAGACGCTGCAGAGGCTATACGATGAGGCAGAGATATGGACGGGCGCGGGCTCCGAGACGACTGCGCAGACACTCACTCGCATTCTCTTCTATCTCAATTTCGTGCCTGAGACCCTGAGAAAGCTTTGGGAAGAGCTTTATGGGGCGATGCCAATCGCCGCCCATATTTTGCCCTGGAGCGAGCTGCAGCGGCTTCCGTACCTCGTCGGTCGACATTTCATGGGGTTCAATGATATCCGAACTGATTTATCGTGGGACAAGGGTGCCGTGATTCGAGAAGGACTGCGGCTTTCGTACGGAATCACGACTCGCTTGCGACGGATTGCACACAATGACATTATTGGGAGCGAGTAGTGGCGCAGGCGCAGGTGGCGCGGCAGAATCCCGGGGCGGTGTGGCCCATAAGGCTCAGCACCTACAACACCACCGCCCTCCAGTCCTCTCGCCAATACTCCCAACTCAGACCTTTTAATACTATCAATGTAACCCTACATTTTTTGTACGATCGTACCTATCCATATACGAGTGATACCAACAGACATCGAATACAATGGACATGGGATTCCAGCAAGGGGTACAGAGACCTGCAGGAGAACTCCAAAACCTCCCTGCCAACTGCTGACTCTACCACAGAAACCAGTCTCAGAGACTCCATATTCACAGTGTTTTGTTTTGATGCACCTGTCGATCTTCCCGGAGCCGCACATTTTCAGACCCGAACGGTGGCTTGAGGCGGAGAAACTGGGTAACAAGCTCGACAAGTACCTCGCATCCTTCGGAAAAGGCAGCCGACAATGCCTTGGCATGAAGTGAGCCAACAACGTCAACAGAAACAATTTAGCTGCAATAAACTTGCATCTAGTCTTGCGTACGCCGAGCTGTATCCTGCAGTGACAACGATTGTCCAAAGATTCGACTGGGAAGTATCTGAAACCACCCTCGAGGACATCGTTTGCAAACACAATCTCTTCGTTGCCGTCGGAGATCTCAACAGCAAAGGTGTCAGGGCGACATTATCACTCCGTTAAAGTCCACTCGATTCATCCCATCGACTCAATAATGAAGCACCCGAATAACACCAGGATCCAAACGGCGGAAAACACCAAGCTGGGACAAGCTTATCCCTGTTTACATCAATCAGCTTCTCCATTCTCCGCATCGAAAGCCTGCTCTGCGCGGGGTAGTAGATGCGGGGGCAGCGCTTCTCAGGATTCAGCCGCATGCGTTTTAACCAGGTCAACCAACAGACACAACAGGGGAGCAGATCGCCAGCTCAGGGAGGTATCAGAGGCAGAAAATACACCCTGGCCCGCGATGAGTTTCACCGACAGAACCGAAGGGACCTTACATGCCCCCACAAATCTTCCGCGTATCGTAACGCCCGCTCTTAAGAGATGATGCTATGATCCGCTTCTGATGCTGTCTTACCTGAACGTATTTAGACTCTGATAATCCCCCTGTGTTCAGTATAGGAGAAGAATATATCGGACGACAAATGGCCGAGGAATGACTGTTGTTGCCTTGCTCGTCTCGACGTCGCTCTTCGTTGCGGGACAGTTGCAGTCATGCGTTCTCCTTCTTTAGGACTCTTGGCCGCGGCGTTCGCCCTTCTGCGAACTTCATCGGCAGCATCAGTCGCATCACCTATATCCGATATCCCCGAGCGACCTCATGTTCAGCCGGCTCCCTACAACGCCGGGCGCCCTATGCCCTTCTCGCCTCCCAGAGAAAAAGGACGCTACTGCCACGTCAAACCTGGCTGCGGCGAAAAGCGCGACGATGCCCCCACAGTTCTGGATGCTTTCAAGAAGTGCAATGACGGTGGCACGGTGGTTTTCGACAAGTCGTACCTCATCAGCTCGCCTCTAGACCTTACCTTCCTCAAGCATGTTGACGTCGTCATTACGGGTTCAATCGAGTTTAACGACGACCCGTATTACTGGGCTGAGAACAGTTTCAAGTTCAGCTTTCAGAACCAGTCCGTTTTCTGGAAGCTTGGTGGCGAAGACGTCAACATTTACGGGGATCTGGGCAATGACCAGTCTGTCATCGATGGACGCGGTCAGGCTTACTGGGTGGAAATCCAGACCAACAAGAGTGTGAGCGACTAACCGGCGCTGATGTTGAGAGAAGTCGCTGATTCTTGCGTGATAGCTCCTGAGACCGATGTTGTTCTCATTTGATGGAGTGAAGGGGGCTACCATGTCACACCTTCGCATGCGCAATCCGCCTAATGTTTGTCCAGTGTAGAAGTGCCCTGTTGTTTGAAGTGACTGACAAGACTCTGTAGTGGTTCAATCTCATTGCCAACAGCACTGATGTTCTGATCAGCAACATGGACCTGAGAGCAAAGGTCGGTGGGAAGCATTGGACATATGTATTCCAAATTACTGACAATGCGACAGAGTCGAGACGGGGTCAAGATTGCCAACTCAGATGGATGGGACACTTATCGCTCAGACCGTGTCGTAATTCAGGATTCCTTCATCATCAACACCGACGGTGAGTTCTCCACTTGATGTATATCGTCGGCAGTAGAATGAATACTGACAAAGGTTAAGACTGCGTTTCTTTCAAGCCCAACAGCACAAATGTCGTGGTCCAGAACATGGACTGTACCGGATCTCACGGAATGAGTGTCGGCTCTCTTGGCCAGTATAAGGGCGAAACTGACATCGTCGAGAACCTCTACATCTATAACATCACGATGGCCAATGCCAGCGATGCAGCTCGTATTAAGGTTTGGCCTGGAGTCGAGACAGCCTTCCAAACTCTTCTCAATGGAGGGGGTGGTCTTGGCCGGGTGAACAACGTCACATATGACCTGTTCAAGAACATCAACAACGACCGCGCCATCACCATCACTCAATGTTACGGCCAGAGCAACCAGACTCTATGCGAGGAACATCCTGTAAGTCAGGATATACATGAATCTCTACGGCTATAAGAAGATATCTAACGTGAGGCCTTCTCGCAGGCTAACCTGACTATCACGGACATTACCCTGAAGAACATTTACGGTACCACGTCAGCGAAGCTTGACCCTCAAGCTGGGACTTTGGTCTGCAGTGCGCCCGACGTAAGTTCATCCTCTTCCCTTGAACGACACGACACGCCCACCCCTGTAAATATTGGTACCAAATACTGATGATTCGGGTCGGATCTACAGCGCTGCAGCAACATCCGTGCTGAAAATGTCACTGTGACTGTGCCGAGTGGTGAACCTCCGGTGTACGAATGCAAGAATCTTGACAACAGTCTCCTGCAGATAAACTGCACTTCTGGTGCCGGTGGAGACCGCGACACGGGCAGTGGGTGAGCAAAGTGGAAACTCACGGTAGCTTCATTTGTGGCTCTAATACCAAGCAAAATGATTAACTCACGTTCGACTTCCTGATCTTCTTGAAGCTGCAAAGATACGACAATCTCTTGTGCTCTGAATGTCCCTTCCTCAACAAGATTAGCAAACCAATTGGATGAGAGGGGGAAGTCGGAAATTCACATGCCCAGGCAGGCGAACGCTGACTGTCAACGTCGTGGCTAGGTAAGTACTTGACATATATGGTTGCACAGACGGGGACTTCGTCCTTCATGTTGCGCCCCTTGAGCGAATTATGTTTCGCAGCCCGGTCTCTCATTGTCGACTGCGGAGAGTAGTCGAGTCTCGACGTGCGGATACAATCTTCGGTATTCGCATGGCAGAGAGGCGACGCAATAGAAATAGTCCATCGCGACAGATTCTTATGAAAATCTACACCCGGCTTGTTTGCGTGCATGCACCCAACCTGCATTACAATTTGAACGATGCTACTTCTGATATCGTCTTCATAAACCGAGTGGCATCGTGCCCGAATCTGCCTAGGAACAGGCCATCCACAGCCTCGCCCAGCTTTTCGAACAAACCGGGTCCGGCACTTCCACCATAGATGACTCTTGTTGTGCCCGTTCGATTCTTCATGCTCTCAAATGACCTGATGCCTTTGACCACTGCGATAACATGATCCTCGCTCGCCGGATGGTCCGCGCCAATGGCCCAGACGGGCTCATACGCAATGATGACTTCCGCAGAGTCAGGAACGTCAGCCAGAGCCTGATCGACTTGCGCCTGGCACTCGTCCAGCGCCACGCTCACGTCTTTCCTCGTCTTCTCGCCGATGCATATCAGCGGGGCCATGCCATTCCTGCTTGCTGCAGCAGCCTTTTTAGCGACGATCTGGTCGTCTTCTCCGAAAATCCTCCTCCTCTCCGCGTGCCCGACCTCAACGATGGTGACCCCCGCCTCGCTCAGCACCGACGGGCTGACTTCGCCAGTGTAGGCCCCGAAGTCTTCCCAGTGGCAGTCCTGGGCGCCCAGACGGACCGGAATCGGGGACGATTTGAGGAGCTCGTTCACGGGGTGAATGGAGATAAAATCAGGAATGAGGAATATGTCGACATCCTTGAAGGTGCTTGAAGGCAGCAGACTGAGCTGCGATTGGACCTCTTTGGTGAAATCGAGCGTGCGTTGCAGTGGAAAGTAGGCTTTGGTCGAGAGGCCGATAAGCCTCCGTTGCGGAGCTGCAGCCATCATTCTGTTGGATGATCTGAATCGTGGTATTGTTTAATCGTATTGATGAGACTGTTTTAGCGGTAGTTCTTGCAGGACAATGGCGTTTGCATACCTAAATAACAATATTGCGGAAAATCGGCCGGTTCTCCGCGTGGCGACCACGGAGCGGAGTACCGGTCATCGACATGCGGAAAAGCCCACTTGCCCTTCCGAGGTCTGTACCACTTACCTGAGGAAAATGAAATGAAGGTGGGTGATCCCCGGTGCACACAGTTGCAGCATGGGTCCCCAGCTCGCAAAGACCCCAGCCTGTTTGGTGAGCTGAAGTCAAGTTTTTGCAATGCTCTAGTCAGCCATTCCAGCAGACATTGACAACTAGTAGCAGGAATCTGACTATGATCTCAACCTTTCCGAATCACCTGAAAGTCGAAATCGCCGACTTGAGTTTGCGATGATTGATTCGACGCTGGGTTTCCGGATTGCACTATGCTAGTTAATTCAACGTCCCATCTTGAGGGGATAAATGGCCAATCCTATCAATTCTGTGAATAGTGGCCATAGGAATGGCCAATTCTATTTTTGGCATCAAAAAATCCAGCTTCGGTGTTCCAGATAATCATCGTTTCGCGGAAGATCGGCTGAGATGCAGTAGTTCCCGTTCTGCACTGAACTGCATCTTCGCGATGAGACCTCGCTAGCACTTATCTCAGAGACTTGCTTCCGGGAACGCATTCCGTCTCGCGTAGTTTGACAGGACCGTTTTACCCTTTTCCGAAAATCATCAGTCCCAAATAATGGGCTGCTGCCGTGGAGAGTGTGGGCAAGGTAGTCATGAACAGGGCAGTGTGTTTCTCCTGGTCACCCGGGTTCGGCATGAACTGACAAGTCGCACATGATTATTCATTTTTATTTTATGCTGAACGATTCTTCAACCTTCCGAAACCTAAGCCGACGCTTCAAGGCTGTTTATCACGCGAACCTTCTCAGCGCTGCCACTCTTGGGATCAAACTGGTAGCCCAACCAGTCCTTGGCAAGTCGTCTCGCGAGTTCGACGCCGATTACTCTCTGGCCCATGCACAGAACCTGGGCGTCGTTGCTGAGAACTGACCGCTCCACGCTGAAGCTGTCGTGGGCGGTGACGGCTCTGATGCCCTTGACTTTGTTGGCTGCGATAGCCATACCGAGACCCGTACCGCAGATCAGCAGGGCGCGGTCGGCCTTGCCATCAGCAACCATCTGGGCTGCCGCCGCTGCTCTGTGGGGGTAGGCTGTCTTGTCGGTGCCCTCGAAGCTTCCAACATCCTCGACGAATTCTACTCTGGAATCCTTCTCAAAGTCCGCCTTGATGGCATCCTTGTAGCCGATTCCAGCTTCCTATAAGATGCGTCAGCAAGACTACTGAATATGTTGCTTGGTGGTAGGTCTTACGTCGCACCCAACAACTATGCGGTACTTCTGAGCCGGATTGCTGCCCATTTTGTACGTCTTTGTGATGAGCTGTGTGGGAAGTGGTCGTGAACTCAATCTGATGGTTGATGATGACGCAGCTTTCAACGTTGGTGGTGCCCTTTTCAGAGGCTCTACTTGTCGATGAGGGGAACAAGGAGCAGTTTTGAAGTTGGAGAGGCAGAAGACGTCACCTTGGGGTCCGGATAATCGCACGCCAGGCCCGAAGTGGCGGAAGAGCGGAAAATTGGAAGACTTTGGTTCGCCGTAGATGCCTGAACAGAGTAGCAGTGTGAACTACACCTTGGAAGGCATGATGACCAGGGGGGCCCCCTCCTAGCCCGATCTTCCGTTGCGGAAATCCGGGGTACAGCAAACCGATTGCCCGACAGATCCCATGTCATTGTCAGCAGCTGTTCCCCGCCCACCCCTTATGAATTTACCCACCCTACAATATCCCGTCGTTGCGGTTATCTATGTCACAGTTCCTTCTGGACGGCTGATTTGTGTTTTCCCTCCTACTCATCTCGACACGTTACGTTCATCCATACTGAGATAGCACCATGTCCGACCGTCATATCTTCCCCTCCGCAGAAGGACTCGTCGATAAGTCTCTTCGGGGATTCATCACATACAACCCATCTCTAGGCCTGGATGCTTCCAACCGCGTGGTCTTCGACACGACCTACGACAAGTCCAAGGTCAGCATTGTCTCTGGCGGCGGCTCAGGTCACGAGCCAGCATGGGCTGGCTACGTGGGCAAGAACATGCTGGCTGCCTCAGTCTCTGGTGACATCTTCGCCAGTCCATCCGCCAAGCAGATCTTGGCCGGAATCGAGTCGGTGCCATCAGATGTCGGCACGCTTCTCGTTATCACCAACTACACCGGAGACTGCCTTCACTTCGGACTCGCAAGCGAAAAGGCGAGGAGCAAGGGGCACAACTGCCGCATCATCATCTGCGGTGATGACGTCTCAGTGGGTAAGAAGAAGGGAAGCCTTGTCGGCAGACGAGGTCTCGCCGGCCAACTTGGTGTTCTTAAGATCACTAGCGGAGCTGCCGGGGCCAAGGCTGGCTCCTTCGACGACATCTTCAACCTCGGACTCGCCGTCGAGAACCAGATTGTCTCCATTGCGGCTACTCTCGATCACTGCCACGTTCCCGGGCGCACAGAACACGCTCGCCTCGGCGCGACCGAGGTCGAGATCGGAACTGGACCTCACAACGAGCCTGGATACTCGAAGGTGTCTCCCAGCCCGTCCCCTCAAGAGCTAGTCGACCAGTTGCTCGAGTACTGCCTGAAGGAGGACGACCCTGAGCGTTCTTACGTCAAATTCAACCCCGGCGACGAGACTATTCTTCTCGTCAGCAACTTCGGAGGCATCTCCTACCTCGAGCAGGGCGCTCTTGTCGACGAAGTCCTCGAGCAGCTTGAGCAGAAGTGGAACATTAAGCCCGTGAGGGTGTTCGCCGGTCCTCTTGAGACATCCCTGAACGCACCGGCCTTTTCTCTTTCACTCATGAACATCACCGCAGCTTCCAAGAACGCACCCTTCTCTGTCGAGCAGATCAAGGAGTTCGTCGACGCCAAGACCAATACACACTGGGAGTCCATGGCCGGGGCCCAAACGGTGCGACGCGACCGCAAGTCCCAAATCGTTCATTCCACTCCCGAAGAGCCGAAGGCGATCGATGCGAAGAACGACGTGAAGATGGACCCGACAATCCTGAAGTCGATGTTGCGTGCGGCTTGCGAAGCTGTGATCGAGGCCGAACCCGATATTACAAAGTGGGACATGATCATGGGAGACGGGGACTGTGGAGAAACCCTCCAGACCGGAGCCTCACATCTGCTCGATGCGCTCGACAAGAAGGGCGTCGCCGACCAGGGCTCCATCGTGTCTGTCCTCCACGAGCTGGAGGACATTGTCGAGAGCAGGATGGGTGGCACCCTGGGAGGCATTCTGGGCATCTTCTTTGTCTCCCTGAGCAACTCGGTCAAAGAGAACGCGTCCCTCGCCAAGTCTCAGAGCATCCTGTCTGTCTGGCAATTGGCGCTCGCTTCCGCGCTGGAGAACCTTGGTCACTACACCCCGGCCAAGGTGGGCGACCGCACGGTTCTCGACGTGTTGATTCCCTTCGTCGAGACCATCAAGAGCGGAGGATTCGACCCGGCGGTCAAGGCGGCGATTGACGGAGCAGAGGCAACTAGAACTGCAAAGGCGAAGCTGGGTCGCGCGACCTACGTTGGCGGCGCGTCGGAAAATGGCGGCTCGCAGCCTCCCGATCCCGGCGCGTGGGGTGCCATGGTGGCCATCAGGGGTTTGCAGACGGGTTTAGCGTGAAACTCACATCTCTTTCTTTCGAGTATTCCACAATTAGCGATGAATGAAGTAAGCTTCCTCCACTCCGGCATCACATTGCTCGACAATATTCTGACGTTTGGCGATGGAACAGACCACTCCGGAGCTTTGCCAACGTGTCATGTACTTGTCAATTGGAAATCAAATCAGAGTAACAACGAATCACCGACTTGTCCGGATCTCAATCGACGCGGAAAAGCCTTTGCCACACTTCCGCAGCATTTGTATCGAAATTTTGACACGCACCTGACGTCTTATCATCCCGAGAAGAGTATGCCGCGTGGGGCTAACCCCTCTCAGACGCCGAGCTTCGTTGTTCGAGACCTCCAAGTTGCCGGCTGGTTGTTTCTTGGGATCATTCAAAGTGGTTGCGCCGGATTACCCGATTAGGCAACCCGAGAGCTCAGGCCCGGGCGGCGGGTGTGGGGTGAGGTCAGGATCAGGGAGGCATTGGCTGGCTGGCTCATCCATGATTCCATGCCGCCTGGAAGGGCCCTTTCAGCGGGGGAGGGGAGGGAAATCCATGCCGAGTCCGGGGGTTCGCGGGGCATTTGGAGAGAAGACGGCGTCTCGTGTGGTTTTCACGATGGGATAACCCGCTCAGCCGATACCTCACCTCACCCCTCTACGAAACCTCTTAAGCTTTAAATGAAGAGTTTTATGCTACCTCTTATTAAATAAACTTAGGTCTAGCCCTTTATATTATTACATACAGACTAATTAAATAAAGATATTATATTAATATTAGATACATAAAATATAATAAATAATTAAAATAAAAAAGAAATATAATTAGAATATAATTGGATTCTATCTTTATATCCCACGCATTTAGAGCTTTTAACTTATATTTTATAATTTATATAGTATGTCTTTTATTTAGGTTTTATATACTCTTATTACTAAGTTATAGTTTGAAGGGATTAGCTTACCCCCCTTTACTTAGTATTACCCCTATCTGGAATAGTATAATTAGGTAGAGGTGGGTAAGGTAAGCTTTTGTAGAGGGGTAAGGTGAGGTATGAACCGCGACCCGCTCGGGAATGGGAATGTTGTTGAGTCCGTCTCCTTGTTCATGGTTCATGGGCTTTTCCTGGACAGCTTAACCAATTTCAGCAGTCCCCTACCTGAGACATTGTCACCAGACAGATCAACGCGTGCATTGAGGCTGCTGATTCAGGGGTTGAGCTTCTCGAGAGAGTCCAAGCTATCGGTGTCTTTCGAAATTGGACCCCGGATTCTCTGAATTGTCACACGCCGCTACTTCGCCCCATTATCCACACAACCGGTGGATAGAACTTAGGCACAGGCAACGTCATCCATCCATCGGTTTCCCGGTGGCAGTTTCGTGGGTTTTTGGCGGAGCTCTTGCGCTTACACCTTCCCGTCACATCTCCGTTTCCTCAATTCTCAAAGATCGGCATTGACGGTCTGCGTCGGCCGACTCACTGCGACCCTGACGTGAACTTGACGATGGTTTTATTTTGTTTTGTTTCTTCCCCTCTCTCCCAGGGCGACTACTGAGCTCCCCTGCGAAAGGACCTGTCGTAACATTTTCACCGGAGTTCGGGATTGAATCTAGTCAGACCGACGAACCAAGACGATTATGCCCCCCGACCGACACGCAAGTAGAGCCAGCTTCGCTTGCGCTCGATGCAAAAAAGACAAGCGAAGATGCGACATCTCACAGTTTCTGGGGCAAGACGGTCGACCCGAACGACCTTGCTCCTCGTGCAAGAAGAAGAAGAACGAAAAGTGCGAAGTCCGCCATGGCGAGGATAAGCGCAGCAATCGACGACCCAGCGAGTCGAAGGCTCTCCACCAACGCATGCAAGCTCTCGAAGAATTCGTGAGAAACGCGTCTAGGGCTGATGGCGCATCCTTTGGGTCCTGCAAGAGCGGTGACAATCTCGACGTACTGCTACGAGCAGCTCCGAAGCCAGCGGAAGATGTGCACAGCGCCTCGAGGCTTGCGATCCCAAGCCCCGCCAATTCTTGGAGTCCGGGGAACCAGGTGAGAACTTCTCCGGCTCCCCCTCAAAAGAGACAAAGCGAATGGTCTGCGACGCCGCGAAACGAACCTACGCCGCATTCTGTACGATCCGAATCCTTCTCCAGCGAGTGCATACCTGGGTCCGATGATACAATTGAGCCGTTGAACTTTCCTCCCGCCATGGATTCGCTGTTCTTCGGAGATGGCGACGATCTTGATCAGTACTTGGGATACGCTAGCATGTTCCCGTACTACGAGAGCCCGGCGAAGACGTCAATGTCCCGAGGGCGACGACAGAAATCCGGTGCATCTCAAGAGTCAGACCCTGAACCAGAGCCAATCGTGGCATATCTTCTCGAACTGTTTTGGCAATGGCAATCCTCTCACTTATTCGTCGTTGATCGTGCGGTATTCCTCCGTCATCGGGAGGCATGGGATGACAGTGGGGTTCAGACAGGTGGCAACCTCTACACACCCTGTTTGTTGTACGCAATGATGGCATTAGCATCCATGATTAGCCTCGATAAAGGAGTTTCGAGATACTCTGCTTCCACAGATGAGGTCGCCGGAGAGAACTTCGCAAGACGAGCGCGCGCCATGTTCGAAATAGAGATGGAACAACCTACTATTGCAACAATCCAGGCTGCTCTCATCCTCGGCTGTAGATACGGGGCGATGGAAGAAACGTCTCTGGGATCGATCTTTAGTGGTGAGACTTTCTCTCGATGGAATAGTGAGATTCGACTAACAGCCTGAGATAGGCATCGCTTTCAGAATAGCAAGCGATTTGGGATTGCACTTCGACTGTTCGCGGGCTGTCGGATCCGGGAGGATGACGCCAGAAATGGCCGAGCTCAGACGTAGGGTCTTTTGGGCTTGTCATCAAGAAGATACGTGCGTGACACCGTGACTCCAGGTACTCTCCACTCTATGTTGGAAAAAAGAAGCTGATTTCATGATGTCAGCTTTCTAAGCGTCGTTCGCGGACGTCCTACTACATTCAGGGATTGCGATATTACCGTCTCTGCACTAAGCCGAGCTCCTGGTACATCAGGAAATGATGGCGACCTTTCTTCACGCCTTCTACATGCTTCGTCGACTCTCTCCAAACTGCTTTCCAGGATACAGCGTGATATCTATGGCCCTCGAGGGAGCGTCACGGCCAATGAGCTACGATCCAGAGCCACACACATGCACGATGAAATGTGGCGTTGGCATGAAACATTGCCACAAGACTTGAGAACAAATCACGACAAAAGTGCCATATCACCGCAAGTTCTCATCTTACAGTGAGTCAAGATCTCCTCGAGCATACGAAGCTTATGTTTCACACCTTAAAAAAACAAGCTATCTGACTGGTGGAGCAATAGTATGAGTTTTTATTTCACCTTAATATATCTTCACCGCCCATTTCTCCAGCTCTCACGGATGTGCAAGAACGGATTACCACGCGACCAAACGGCTACGTGCTTCACGGCCGCTTCAAACGTCATAAAGTTGGCTACTACTTATCAACAATCTTACAGCATGAGGCAATTGCCGTCGCTGGTGCTGCACATGATTTTCCTTGCCGGTACCATTCACCTTATCCATTTCCGACTGAGTAAGAACGATGGCCAGAGTTGTCTCCTGCAGACCTCCATCGAAGTCTTGTTTGAGACGGGGAACTCTTACCCACTTGCACAGAAGGCAGGACAAATACTCCAAGGCATGGCCGAAGAATGGGAGCTTTCAAGCGAGATCGAGGGCTTGAAGATTCCCAACCAGGAAGGATCAACGCCAAAAGGTATGCAAGGACACGAAAAGCGTCGTTTCTCGGACTTTCCAGCCGCTACCCCAACAACGCAAAAACAGACTGGAGACGTTCAAGATCAGATAAAGGCCCCCACTGGTTCGTGGGATCCCTCATTGACCGATCCGCTTCGGGCCATTGGCCTCTACGACACGCCTACCCTACACCAAGGCGGCGATTCCTATGGACTCCCAGGTTCTGAAATGGAATGGTTGTCAGAGCACGAGCTTTTCAGCAGCATCACTGAGAGCAACTGTCATCTCCCATACGCATGATGGGGACTTCTGAGTTCGGCCATTCAACGATCACAAAGAAGATCGTTTCCATGGATATCTATGTAAAACAGCTGTATCACAAGGAGGAAAAACAATGTGCTTTGATGTGTAACAAACCCAGATATTTCGACTACTTTTCCGAGCGCCCTTGCTAAGTGGTCTAATGAGTAAGTATGTATACTTACCGCCGTAATAGCCCTCACCAGCCAGATCTGAATTTCAACAACTTCAACCGTTCCAAAACTGCGATACCCAGGACTTCACAAGAGACAACGACATGGAATCCCAATATGTGCTGTGCGTGCTAAGTGGCTCTAACGGCCTTCGCGGCCGAGCCCGGAATCCGAGATACCTTGGTTCCAACGGCGCGTCATCGTGTTAGCTGTGTTCCGCATGCGGTCCATTTCCGAATCCAAACTCAATTGAACCTCCCTTCTCAAACGGTCAATATCGCGACTCATTTCGATGAAGGTCGTTGCGATGATGTACGCAGAAAGCTCATGGCGTGTGTCGCTCGGTGTTCTCGGAGACCTACTCACCACTTGGGCTTGTTGCCGAGCTATTCTCCCGAACCAATTCCGCAGGGAGGAGTTGGGCGGGATGCCTTGCGCCGGCCAGTTTACTCTGGCTGCGACGGTATTAGAAAAAAGTCTGGATTCCGCGAAGCAGCTGTTGCACAGTGTATCAACAACACCGCCCTCTGCTAGCGTCGATGGAGGCGGGAATATGTAGTCAGCTCCCTCGTCGCGAAGAATCCAGGGCTTGAAAGATTCTGAGCACCCCTCACATTGCAGGCTGTACCTACAGACGGGACAAATCTCGGGTCGGCCTGCGTTTTGCTCAGCTGTCCGCCACTCAGAACAGCAGATGTGACCGATTGTATGACCGCAGGGAAGCACCTGGAGATACTCATTTTCGCCGTGCGAACGAGCAGAAGACCCATGTCGTGGAGCTCCAGGATAGTGAACCGCTGTGATCTCCCGGCATACAACGCATGGTATTCTGAAGTGGACGTTGCGGCCGTTCAAAGCTGCTCTGTAGGCCTCCCTCACATTGGGCCAAAAGTCGTCAGTTACCACAATTGGGGGCGTATGCGTCTGTTCCACGTCGACTTCAACGGATTCATCATCTTCTTCTTCATCTCTGTCACTGGTAAAGCTGGGTTGGCCGGCTTCATTTTCCTCCTGTTCGTCTTCGTCAAGTCTGCTGTGGTCATTGTCATGTGTAATGTCGACCACATGCTCTCTAATGATATTTCCACGGTCCTGTGGAGAGTCGCGAGAGGTCGCTCCCTGCGTGGTCAAATCACTAGCTGTCGGTATGTTAGTAGGTGGTTCACCGGAAACTGTACCGTTATGGCTGTGACGTCTGGGTCGCTTCTCGGGACGATTATCATCAGAGTCTTCGTCAGAATCTTCGTCGGACTCACGAGTCCGCTTGTCATTGGAGTTCAGGTTTGACTGTACAACTTGCTCTTGACCATTTCCAGCCGCTTGGTTGCTTGAAGAAGCCTCGGCCTGCTCTCTTCTCTCTTGTGCACGGGTCTTCATCCTGTGCGTCGATGCTGCTGGGCGGCTGTTCTTCGATGGTGCCATTTTTTACAGATTTCGAACCTGTTCTGATCTTAGTGAGGTCGGGAGGGAATATGGACTCAACTAGAAGAAGCTCGAGGAGGTATTTTTTCGTCGAATGATTCGGATTGCTGAATGCTGATACTGAGGATTTTGGTGCGATCTTATTGTCCAAGGTGGAGTGGGATGCCGAGGTTGAAAGAATCTTTGCTATTGCGATCTGAATTCATTACTCAACTATCCGACCTGGGTTGCCTCTTAAGTAGTTGTCAATGGTCCCGGCCGTTGTCGGACCTTGGAAAGCTTCAGGGTTCAGACTTCTTTATTGCGGGAAAACCATGCAACAGGAAACACAAAGAGAATGCATGCAAAAGCCTTTGATACGGAGCGGAAGCGTTGTTATCGAGTATCAAGTTGTTTGGTGTCAAAGGGGAATTCGAGTGTGAACAATGGACAGAGGTCAAAACGTTTATGGATGGGGGTTGTCATGGTATATCGACAAAGCTATTGTGGTGCGCTGAAGAGACCGAGCACTGATATTTTGACGGATGGGTTGCATTCCTAGACTGATGCTAGAAAAAAAGCCTCTGGACACATTCGAATTATGTCGCGATGCAGCACCGTAGCACTAGCAGCCCTTAGTGGCTCTACTGCAGCCCTATATAGCTATAATAGTTAATAATATAGTATATATTTATATAAGCTACTCTACTACTTGATTTATTACTTGTTACGACCCGTTATGCAAGGATAACAACCAACCAAACCACCTAGGCATCAGACGGCTAGGGCAGGATATTTGTACTATAGGACCACGGGAACGTCAGGATGCTCACAGTATAGAAGAACTATGGTATAAGTTATGTGGCGATAAGATAAGACTGAGCGTGCAGAAAGAACTACTGAGTGCTTACCCGCAACTACTGAGCGCTTACCCGCAGTTACTAAGTAATTACTAGTACCCGGTTAGTAATTAGTAATGAGGGTGAAAAGGACTATTTGGGACTTATATATAGTATGGACTTAGGACTCCTAAGAATAGACTTCTATAGCTCTTTAGTAATTAACTTTATAATTACCCCAATAGGTACTCTTAGCTTTATTTTATATTATAACCCCCTTATAAGGACTATAACTAATTACTATACTCCTAGAACCCTAAGATTTATTTAGCAACATAGTATAATAAGACCACACTATTAACCTAGCGTTATCCCTCAGCTTCTATTAGTAGAACCCTATTATTAGATAGCTAACTATAATACTTTAATTACTCTTATTTAGTAAGTTAACCTTTAATACTACTAAATAGTATAAGATAGGAATTATATTAACTCCCAACAACAACGCGCAGCAAGCCAATAGTACTGGGAATATATAACCCACAGCCCCAAGACCCGCAAACAACCAACAAGCCCAGATAGCCCCTACAAATACCTAGGAAATAATAAGCCTTTAATAGATATATAATATAATTCTCTAGCTCTAATAGGAAAACGCGCAGCTAGCTACCTAATACGGACCTAAGGCTAAATACCTAGAACCTGCTCTATACTCAGGAGAGCTAGGAACTCTTTAAGGATTTCTTACCTGCACCTAAGCCTACCTTTATTACTATACCGCCTTATTTTAAGATAAAACCATAAAGGTTCACTAAGCTATATCCTTCCTTAGGGGAGATACCCTCGCTTAGTTTAAATTATTAATAAGGAACTAATTAGATAAACTATATAACTAGTAAGATAAAGAAACTTAGAAAGTATTTAGGAAGTATAGTAAGTTTGAGAAGAAACTTTAGGAAGCCTTTAGAAGCCCAGACGAAGAACGAATCGCTAAATATAAACTTACTAATCTCATATAGAAAGGATTAGCTAGCAAGTATACTACTAAGTTCTAGTAGATTTTATCTAAGCTAGACTAAAGAGAAGAAGCCCTAATAACTAAGTTCTATTAAGGCCTAAAGGAAGAAGTTAAGGATAAGCTTACATAACTTAACTACCCTAAAGAACTCCACTAATATATAAATACTATAATTAAAATTAATAACTACCTCTATAAATAACGCCTTAAATATAAAGGATAGTCCACTTAGAATAATAAAGTAGGATAAAATAATAATAGAAAAAAGGGTAACCTATACTAACCTAGTAATAACCACTACGCTAAACGAACCTCTAACTATAGGTATAACCCCAGGGCCCCTCAGTATACCACTGCCTATAGATACTATAGTGGACCTATAGACCTTAGCGCAGCCTATAAAGATAGCAAGCAGAATAATAACTAGAAGAAAAATAAGTAATACTATAACTACAATAAGATAGGATATCTAGCCTATAAATATTAATCCCCTAAGAAAGAATACTTTTAACTAGTACCTAAGAAATAATAAGCAAGCCTCGCTATTAAAACCACACCTTATAAATAACTTCATTAGACTACCTACTATAATAATAAGTGTAGAGCCCACTTAGACCACAAGAAACACACAAGGTAGTACCCAAAGAACCCTCATTAATTAGGATATAATACTACTAATATCCCCCTAGTACCTATATATACCCTAGCAGTAGGATACTAAACCTACTCAAAGGTAGAGAGGAAAGCTAATAAGCAACTTAACGAAATATTGCACACACCCTCAGGCGTAGATATCGAAATTAATAATAAAGTCCGCATTACTAAGCTATAACAAGGACTTTAAGCATATAAGCTATAAGCAAGAATATAACCTAAAGAAGTTATATAGTAATAATAGATTAGGTTACTATAAGCCTATATTAAAAGGGATAACCCTGAGCAAATCCAGCAGATTAATAATAAAACAAAAGACTAAGCAGCAAGAGAACCTATATAGAACTATAAGATATAGCCCTCTTAAGAACAACGAGATGAGCTCTATTACGCCAGAAGAGCTAAATAGAATAAACTATCTGCTATAATAACTAATAAATAGCAGCTAAACCCAGAAGTAGAAAAATAGATTAAATAAACCTCATTTAAAATTAATAATACCTCATCCAAAGGAACTAGATTAGAGCTAGCTAACTACTTAAGGTACCTCTATAAGAAGGAGATCAACCCTCACCAGGATAACTAAGAAATTACCTTTTATAGCATATCTAGATATAAAAAAAGAAACCTCTTATTTATAATATAGATGAAAGGAGATTATACCTATCTCAACCCCATATATAACTAATACTATTATATGTTCTGGGCTTAGTGCCTCACAGACTACTATAATAAACACTAAGCTAATAAGTACAAGTATAACTTCTATCCTCAAAGATATAATACTAGACCTATCACACAATACTACCTAGAGAATTAACTCCCTATATAGGACTTAGCCCAAATAATTAATAATAATATAGTATTATTTAAACCATATTATTACTACCCCATAAAATATCTCAATAACCCCTATATAGAATAGGACCAATACATAAATAATAAATGCTGAATCCACTTAGAAGAAAAAGCCAAGGCATAGCAGAGACAACTCCAGCGCTAACAGTTAAAAAACTAGACTCACCTACTAACAAGGAATAATAACAGGCAAAAACAACAAGGTTCCTATATAGCGCAATAGCACAAAAAACTCAATAATACAAGCACATACAAGTCTAAATACAACTTAATAGAAAATAGACTACCGCAATAATTAATAGTAGAGCCTAAGGAAACTTTATTTCACCTAGAATAGTAAATAAACAACAAATAACCTAGAATAAGAAAGCAATTAAAGACTACTATAACCTCAACACTATTAAAGGAGAATAAATCTAGTACAGCAGAGAACGCATTAATACGGAGACCGCGCAACTCCCTTTACAGATCTATAGCTAGAATAAGCAACTAAACTTCAATATTATAGAGATAGGAGATAAATACGATATTATCCTCAGAAGACCATAATTATATAATAATAACCCACAAATAGATTAGAGAACAGGCCAACTCCATTAGGACTAGGATTCAGTTACTAAGTAGCAGCTAAAAAAGAGCGCCTTAAATAAACCTCATAAAATAACTGAAGCAAGAAGATTTCTCGCCTATCTATAAATTAAGGATATAAACGCTGGGACGTTATTAGTAATAGACATCAATAGAGAAGATTAATTGCTATTTATCCCAGCAGAATACCAGTAGTATAACAAACTATTTACTAAAGAACTCAATACTAAATTACTAGAACACAGCAGCTATAATCACAAGATCAAGCTAAAGCCCAGAAAAGAACTAATATTTAAAAAAATCTATAGACTTAATTAAGAAGAAATAGAAGTACTTAATACTTACCTAGAAGAGAACCTCAAGAAAGGATTTATTTAACCCTCAATATCCCCAGCAGGGTATCTAGTACTCTTTATACCTAAGAAGAATAG